>JASTWF010001318.1:0-91827 GCA_030390025.1 Squalus acanthias | reverse complement strand
CCCCCCCCCCCCCCCCCACTCTCCCCCGCACTCCTCTCCCTCACTCCCCCTTAAGGGGCCAGACACCCAAAAGTATATTATAGGGAACAATGCTGTGCACTAGCTTTTCGTGATTTGTGTCCGTGGACATCCAAATCCCTTTGCTCCTCCACAGCTCCTAGTCTCAACATTAAGAAAATATTCCGATTTGCCTTTTTCAGATCCAAAGTGGACGACCTCACACTTCACCATCTGTCACAGTTTGCCCACTCACTTAATCCATCAACGTCCCTTCGTAATTTCATGATCCCATCTACACAATTTACTGTGCCTCCTAACTTAATGTCATCTGCAAACTTGGATAGACAATTCTCTATTCTGTCACTCAAGTCATTTATAAATATGGTGAAAAGTTGAGGCCCCAGAACAGATCCCTGGGGAACACTACTTGTCACATCCTGCCAATGAGAGAATGTTCCCTTTATCCCCACTCTCTATCTCCTGCCTCCCAACCAATTACCAACCCATGTCACACGATAACCTCCAATTCCGTGCAATCTCATTTTTTCTAATGATCACTCGTGCGGAACCTTACCAGATGCCTTCTGGAAGTTCATCTCGACAACACCCATAGACACTCCCCTATCTTAGAGTAACTTCAGAGAATCTCCAGAAATTACTTCTCTACCCATTCCCTCACCATTACCTCCTGAATCCCTGAAGGATCAATCCTTGGTCCCATCCTATTCCTTATCTACATGCTGCCCCTTGACAACATCATCCACAGAGCTTCCACACGTGCGCTGACAACACCTAATTCGACCTCTCCACCAGCTCTCTTCACCCCTCCACTGCCTCTGCTTGTCTGACATCCAGTTAAACACTGAGATGACCAAAGGCATTGTCTTTGGCCCCGTGACAAACTCCGTGCCCTGGCCACCGATTTCATCCCTCTCCCTAACCACTGTCCCAGGCTGAATCAGGCTGTTCACAACTCAATGTCCTATTGGACCACAAGCTAAGCTTCCAACCCCAATATACTCTCTAACGTAAAGACTGCCTACTTCCAACTCCGTAACTTCACCTCCCTACCTCCACTACCTCAGCCCCTGCTGAAATGCTCATCAATCCCTGCCTTTATCACCTCCAGATATGACTGTTCCAGAAGACTGAAGAGTGAGGGAGGGGATATAGGAATCATAGGAACATAGGAACAGGAGGAGGCCATTCAGCCCCTCGAGCCTGTTCCGCCATTCAATGAGATCATGGCAGATCTGCAACCTAACTCCATATACCCACCTTTGCCCCACATCCCTTAATAGCTTTGCTTAAAATAAATCTATCAATCTCCAATTTAAAATTAACAATCGATCTAGCATCAATTGCGATTTGCGGAAAAGAGTCCCAAACTTCTACCACCCTTTGTGTGTAGAAGTGTTTCCTAATTTCACTCCTGTTGGATCTTGCTCTAATTTTTAGACTATGCCCCCAGTCCTCGACTCCCCAACCAGCGGAAATAGTTTCTCTCTATCTACCCTATCTGTTCCTCTTAATATCTTGAAAACTTCGATCAAGTCTATCCTTAACCTTCCAAATTCCAAGGAATACAACCCTAGTTTGTGTAATCTCTCCTCTTAACTTAACCCTTGAAGTCCGGGTATCATTCTGGTAAACCTACGCTGCACTCCCTCCAAGGCCAATATATCCTTCCTAAGGTGTGGTGCCCAGAACTGCTCACAGAACTCCAGGTGTGGTCTGACCAGGGCTTTGTACAGCTATAGCATAACTTCTAACCCCTTGTATTCTAGTCCTCTAGATATAAAGGCCAGCATTCCATTCGCCTTTTTGATTATTTTCTGTACCTGTTCATGACATTTTAATGTTCTATGTACCTGGACCCCCAAGTCTCTTTGGACCTCCACCATTTCTAGCTTTTCACCATTTAGAAAGTACCCTGTTCGATCCTTTTTAGGTTCAAAGTAGATAACCTCACATTTGCCTACATTGAAATCCATTTGCCACAGTTTTGCTCATTCACTTAATCTATCGATATCCCTTTGTAATTTTATGCTTTCATCTGCACTGCCACAATGCTGCCTATCTTTGTGTCATCAGCAAACTTGGATATATGGCTTTCTATCCAACATCTAAGTCATTAATAAATATGGTGAATAGTTGAGGCCCCAACACAGATCCCTGCGGGACACCACAAGTCACATCCTGCCCATTGGAGTACCTACCCATTATCCCTAATCTCTGTCTCCTGCCACTCACCCAATTTCCTAACCAGGTCAATAATTTGCCCTCAATTCCATGAGCTTCAACCTTAGCTAACAGTCTCTTATGAACGACTTTATCAAATGCTTTCTGGTAATCCATATAAATAATGTCCATAGACAAGGCTGAAGGAGGGCGCCAGGGCAGGGGAGGTGAAGCCATGGAGGGATGTAAAGGTTCTGATGATGATGATTTTTGAAGTCAATATGTTTGGGTAGGTTTGGGAGAACGGGAGTGATTGGCAAGTGAGACAGTGGGCTCGATTTTGCCAGTGTGGGTGGGCTGGGGCGTGTCAGGTGGGATTCGTGTCAGGACCTCGACTCCTAAGTGAAGTGTTGAAAAATTGCGATTTTCCCCTAATTGGGCAATTGATTTCCTGCGTGTGGGAACCACTGGCCCAATGAGTCTTTTCATACAGAAAGTCGCCTCCGATGATGTCATCAATGCTGTTGGATTTAAGACCTGCAAGCGGCCTTGATTCTTCTGGAGACTGGAAACGCTTTGGACATTGTATGAAGGACTTCATTTACCGACCATGTCCACCAGCAAGCAAAAGTGTGCACCTCGCTTTGATGAGCCCTCCCTCCAAGCTCTGGTGCAGGGAGCAAGATTTAATAAGGAGGTGCTCTTCCCTTCCTCAGGGAGAAAAATGCCACCACAACAGACTAAAGCTGTGTGGCTGCAAGTGGCCCAGGAGGTTAATGCCATCTCTATGTGTTGCAGAACCTGGCTGCAGTGCAGGAAGAGGTTTCATGACCTTCTCCGCACAGGAAAAGTGAGTATGACTTTCCCATCACCCTCAATCTGATCCCCATCGCCTCTCCTCACCAGCACTCAGCTTTGCCAACCTCTTCCTCCACATCCCACTTGACACTGACATCCCTGCACCCTTACCCATTCCCTCTCTCTCTATGGTCACATTCACTTAACTAGTCAACCATGCAGCCCTCACACTCCCTATCACTGTGACGCAATGACAACAACTTACAACACACAGGGAGGGCCCTTTGTCTCCTTCTAAGCATCTATGCTATGGATTCTCTACACTCACTCCTTCATTCTCACTCAAACTCCACTTGTGTCCCTCATTGCAGGAAAAGAGAGCCCACAATAAGAGGGAAAGAGCGAGGACAATAGGAGGGCCACCCACAGTAGCCCAGCTCACCACCTCGGAGGAGGCGGCCCTGGAAATTACTGGGATCGAGGAGGATTCCCAAGTGGGGGACGGACAGGCGGGCGCATCACAGCAAGCTGGTGACAGAATAGTTTGGCATCTCTCTCATTGACATTGCATGAGTCACTGATAATGATTCTGATGCTCTAACAGATTGACTTATGATCATCTGCACAATTCAATGTGCATGCAACCTTTACCTCACATCTCTAACTCTTTCCTTTACTCCCCCACAGGACCATCGAGAGCCCCCGTCCCCACTGTCCAGGAGGAAGAGCCTGAGCTTCCAGACTCCTCAGAGGAAGCTGCAACCTCTGAGGGCGCAGCGTCAGCAGAATTCAGCGCACCCAGCACCAGCGCAGACACTCACACCTCGTTGGGACCTTCGGGACATAGAGTTGTCACCGGTGTATCACAGCTCACAAGTGAGCATCAGCAGATGGTGGAGACAGGGACAGCAGTGGAGAGTCCTCGTCGCAGTGGAGAGGACGCTCCCAACTCGGCTCCGCTGCATGTCAACCCTGTGCCTCCGGGTCCATCCAGAAGGAGAGTGGTGCTGGAACTCCAGGAACAGGTGCAGGAGTCTCTGGCAGGTTTTGTCTCCAGGGTCGCTGCGAGTGTGGAGCGAATGGAGGAGTCCATCGCTAACATGAGCAGAGCCTTTGTGGAGGCGTTGGCGCATGAACACATCACCACGGAAAGGATGGCAACCTCCTTGGAAAGGATGGCTACCTCCATGGTAAGGCTGGCTACCATAGAGGAGAGGATGGCTACGTCCATGGAGGAGCTTAGTCGCCAGGGTATTGAAAACATGGTCATTGTTCAGAATAGATTGACATCTCTTGAGGAGCGATGGTCAGCTATTGAGCAAACAAACCAGACTTTCATGCAAGTCCTCTGGAGTAGGGCTTCCAGTTCAGAAATGGGTCCTCATGGCCCCCCTGCAGTGCAGCAAGGTGCTGTCCAGCCACTTGCTAGCTCTGAAGTGGGGCTGACCCATGAGAGGGATGTTGGTGGCATACAACAAGGAAGTGGGGGCTCCTCTCCAAGCGCTCACACGACCATGCCACTGCAGAGCCCTCGGTCAGAGCCCCACCAGAGTCCCCACCCAACTGAGATCGGCATCTCAACCCCTGCACAGCCGCAGGAGCAGCAGACTGTTGCCGAGTCCTCACAGGTTCGCAACCCCAGAGGACGCCCACCAAAGGTGTCGAGACAGGAGCAGCAAGAAAGTGAGCAAGGGGCCTCCACATCTGCTGTAGCCACAGGGGAAGCACCATGTAGGAGCACGCGTAAGAGGAAGATAATGCACAAGTAGTCATAAGGGTAGTCACTTGGGTGTAATGTTGTGTTTAATTTTGAAAAGCCATCAGTTGCTTATTGTCATAAAAAATTCTGATGGCAAACTGTTGCAGTTGTGGCGCGTGTCATTTCACTAATGGGACTTCCACATTGAGGGCTTAGGGCGACTTGCAATTGTCAGTATGGTGGTCAGAGTGATAGGAATCCGTAGGTTCTTGGCCATTGTCGATGGTGTGGCGGATCGCCACCTAAACGGGCATTATCCACTTTTCTGTCCGTGGACAATATATCGAGCACCTTGCCTTTAAGGCACCTTGCCTTTAAGGCAGGAGTAAAGGAGTGGGCGGGGCCTCAGGATTTTCCAGAGAATTCTGGGAGCAGGCTGTTCAGCCATTTTGGACCATGCAGTTGTATTAAAAAGCCTTTGTTTCTACCCATGGATTCAGTCTTAATTCGTGTTTCGCGGCAGCCTCAACAATGGTCTGATAAGAAGGTGCGAGGCAAAAGTGTTTGATTGTGCAGGCTAAGCAAATCTGGCCAAGATGAGTGCGTCCCTGGCATCCCGGGCAGCAATGTGGTCGCGCGCTGGCGCCTTCTGGCCTGTGCAGCTTCAGGTGGGTGAGCAGCAGCTTGGCGCTCCTGTTGTTGCTGCTGCTGTTGGTGGTGCTGTTGTTCATGGTTCTGCTGCTGCCACGGCTGGTCTTCGTCCGAATCTGATGTCCAGGAGGAAATGAAATAAATGGTTCCCATACGTCTGGTATATGCCTCAGTTGAGGAAGCGCTCAGTCAAGGTGGCGAGAGGGGTTTCCCAGGAGGTCACACTGGAGATGGGTGTCAGGCTCCAAACTTCCACAACAATGGGTATGCCTGCTAAAAGTTCCCCCAGACCTGAGACAACAAAGTTCTGCCACCTGCAAATGATGATTGCTGAAAACTCCTTTTTAATGGTGGAGCTGCAGCTGTTAGTAAGCAGTCCACTTGTGAGGCCGCCAGGATTCACTGGCGTGTTCCAGAGGAGACGTGCAGGACGTGGGAAAAGTGGTAAAATCAGAAAGGCCTCTCAAAATGGGATTATAGAGGCACTTAACTGGTTGTTAAGGGCCTTAAGGGTCTATCCCGCCTCTTGGAGGTGGGATCAGAAAACACGCATTTGGGAAAATTGCTCGGAGGCGGGATCGGGCCCGCCCGCCATTTTTTGCGATTTTACCACCTCACGCCTCCAATCCCGCCTCCTCGGGCCTGGCAAAATCGAGCCGATAGTGTGGGACAGGATGCGAGTGGCTGAGTTTTAGACAAGTTGGAGTTTATGAAGGGTAGAAGATGGGAGGTTGGCAACAAAGACATTGGAGATATCAAGTCTGGAGTTGACAAAAGAATAGACAAGTGTTTTGGTGGTGGTCAGAGTGAGATGGTGCATAGGTGGGCAATATTGTCACCTTTTATTCCAATTATTTTTTTACTGTGCTTAGCTTTTAAATGTTTACCTCCAGTAGTGGTGCATCCATATTCCCCCTCACGTACTCCTTCAGTCCCACTTTCACCTTCCTCTAAAAACTGAAGCAAAATACTTATTCAAAATTTTCACTGTTCCCTCACTGTGAAAGAGAGGGTCGCTTCCTTCATCTCTAAGTGATTCCACCACTTCTTTGATTCTCCTCCTACTTCTTATGTGATTATAAAAGCCATTTTTATTTCCCTTTATATTGACTTCCAGGATTCTGCATAGTCCCTCTTAAGCCTTCCTTATATTTATTATGTGCCTTATTGCTCACCTTATTTCTGCTCCAACCTCTATATTTATCCATGGAACCGCAGTAAATGATGTATCTCTTTACTCCGAGGCAGGACATAGTTAACATGTACATTATCCATCTTGTATTTAAATACCTCACACTGCTGGTACTTTGTTTTGATTGGCCATTTTTTCTTTAATCAATTAATCTGAGTTTTGTCCCATTGAAACAATCTAATTTTCAGCTCAACGCCTTTATCTTCGACTCCTCTTTTTCTTTATGTATTTTCGATGTGAACCGAATTGAGTTATGGTCGCTATTTCCCAAGTGTTCTGCTATCTTCAAGTCATTTACTTGTCCTGCTTCATTACTCAGGACCAGTTCTAGCTCTGGAGCCTTCCTTGTTTGACGTGGAACATACTGATTAAGGAAACAATCCTGGACGCATTCTAAGAACCCCTCCCATTATGACCACAACATTTGTCTTATCCAATCTACCTTCAGATGGTTAAAGTTCCCTATTATTACAACTCTTACTGCTGCAAACCTCTCTACGCTGCCTGCAAATCCCATGGTTGGTTTATTTCTCACTATTCAATGGTCTATTATGTACTCCCAATATGGTAATGCACCCAAGACAAATCACTTTAGCACCGCCATGAATAAACACTTCCCTCTCTATGCTGTAATTATGTCCTGAATTTAAAAGGCTACTTATTCCCTTTTTCCTTTCTCCACCTCTCCTGAAAACTTATACAGAGGGAATATTTCATTTCCATTTTTGCTCAGCCTGAAGCTAAATTTCCATCATAGGAACAGGAAGAGGCCATTCAGCCCCTCGAGCCTGTTCCGCCATTCAATGAGATCATGGCTGATCTGCAGTCTAACTCCATATACCTGCCATTGGCCCATATTCCTTAATACCCTTGTAGGGGGTGGTGGTTTTGTGTCAGCTTCGCCTCTGACTTCTGAGTGGTTCGAATCGCTCCCACTCCCTTGGTTCTAGACCTTGGACTTATTTGGGGGTTGTGATACAAAGGTGCAGCAGACAACTGATTTGATGAAAGAACTTCAATCTTTATTAAAAGGTAAGACACAAATAATAACACTCTTATCACTCTAAAGGTGGGGAACACTTCGGTACAAGCGAGGGAAATAACATTAGGAGAATACTTCACCCCTCCCAATCCCACTTCACTAGCTAGGTTGGACTCTGGAGAACCAGGGATAATGCTCACCAAACGAATCCTTGACAGTTGAGAGTTCGGGTTTAGAGTCTTTTGAGTAAAAGGTTTCGTAAGGCCCTTGTTGCCGCGAGGTGTCCGATGATCACTGAGGCGGTCGCTCTGGTTTCTTCTTGCGTGTCGGCCTGCTTCTGGAGCTGTTGGCCTTCTTTGTTGAACTTCTTTCTGTTGAACTCTGCCTCTGTTTAAACTGTCTTCTTCCGAGCTGTGGAACTGCCTTCTTGCAGAACTGTGGAAACTGCCTTCTGTTGAACTTGAACTGTTTTACTGCTGAACTGTTGAGAACGGGCCTTTAATTATACCCATTGAAGTTTCCTTATCAAAACCAAAATCAAATCCATTGTAGGCCTCGTTAACAGTAACGACTTTACTAGCGTGTTAACTGGTTTTTGGGATGGCTTGCGTCCTGTTGATCTCCTTGTTTGATTACAGTTGATTGGTTTCGTGTTTTGGGTTTCTAGGCTGGACTCGGTCTTCTATAGAATATTTGCTTTATGCATGTCTTTAATGGGTTCTGTAAACGGTTTTGATGGGACCTGTTGTTTTGGGTGGGACTGTCTTCTCCTAGGGTCTATTGTCAAAATGTTAATGCTTGCTGGGGCTTTGAGTGAGGTCATCCCAGTTCCCCAGACAATGCAATTAACTGCAATACCCAAAACTGCTTTTACAGAGGTCAAACCCACCTTTTTGTTTCTTTACAGGCCCAGACATAGTTTTAAAATGCCAAAACTTGGTTTTTGGTCTTAAATTCCTTATGTTAGGCCCAAATGCATTTTTATCACTCTGAGGTAGTTCCAAAGTCCTTTTTCCTTAGGTTTTGGGGATCTGTAAATTTTGGAAACCTTACACCTTTGGTTAACTAAAAGCTATCAATCTCAGATTTAAAATTAACAATTGATTACATCAATTGCCATTTGCAGAAGAGAGTTCCAAATTTCTACCACCCTTTGTGTGTCGAAGTGTTTCCTAATTTAATTCCTGAAAGGTCAGCCTCTAATTTTTAGACGATGCCCCCTAGTCCTAGAATCTCCAACCAGAGGAAATAGTTTCTCTCGATCTACCCTATCTGTTCCCCTTAATATCCTGAAAACTTCGATCAGATCACCCCTTAACCTTCTAAACTCTAGGGAATACAACCCTAGTTTGTGTAATCTCTCCTCGTAACTTAACCCTTGAAGTCCGGGTATCATTCTGGTAAACCTACGCTGCTCTCCCTCCAAGGCCAATATATCCTTCCTAAGGTGTGGTGCCCAGAACTGCTCACAGTGCTCCAGGTGTGGTCTAACCAGGGCTTTGTATAGCTGTAGCATAACTTCTACCCCCTTGTATTCTAGTCCTCTAGATATAAAGGCCAGCATTTTATTAGCCTTTCTGATTATTTTCTGTACCTGTTCATGACATTTTAATGATCTTTGTACCTGAACCCCCCAAGTCTCTTTGGACAGACACTGTTTTTAGCTTTTCACCATTTAGAAAGTACCCTGTTCGATCCTTTTTAGGTCCAAAGTGGATGACCTCACATTTGCCTACATTGAAATCCATTTGCCACAGTTTTGCCCATTCACTTAATCTATCAATATCCCTTTGTAATTTTATGCTTTCATCTACACTGCCACAATGCTGCCTATCTTTGTGACATCGGCAAATTTGGATATATGACTTTCTATGCCATCATTTAAGTCGTTAATAACATAATGTTCTTGGGCCACAAAGAAAATATTAAAGAATACAAACACAACTTGCAAATAGTATAAAAGATAATAGTAAACATTTTTAATAAATATATTAAGAGTAAGAGAGTGGCTAAGGGAGATGTGGGCCCATTAAAGACAGATGCAGGTGCTCTGGTAATAGATAACAAGATAATGGCAGATTTATTAAGCGAGCACTTTGTATCTGTGTTCACAGAGGAAGAGGATAAAATACCAACGGTAGGAGAGAAGCTAAAAATAAATCAAGGAGAGGAACTTATTGGATTCAATATTAGTAACAAAATGGGAATGGAGAAAATAATGGGACTTAAAATAGATAAATCTCGATGACCTGATGGTTTCCATCCTAGCATATTAAAAGAAGTAGGTGATGAAATTGCAGAAGAGTTAGTTATATTCTCTCAAAGCTTTCATGATTTGGAAATTGTGCCATTAGACTGGAAAATTGCTCATGTCACTCCATTATTTAAGGAGGGTGAGAAAGAAACCAGGTCACTACAGACCTGTCAGTTTAATGTCAATTGTGGGGAAGCCAGTAGAATTTGTCATTAGCGATAGTGAGTGAGAACTTGAACAAACAGGAGCTGTTCAGAGAGAACCAGTATGGCTTTGTTAAAGGTAAGTCATGTCTGACTAAGCTAGTTGAATTTTTTGAGGTCACTAAGGTGGTAGATAAGGGCGTGTCTATGGATGTTATCTATACAGACTTCTAGAAGGCATTCCATAAGGTTCCACACAAAAGGTTATTAGCAAAAAATAGAGCGCATGGAATTGGAGGTAGTCTTTTGATTGGTTTGGAAATTGGTTGGGAGGTAGGAGACAGAGAGTGGGGATAAAGGATAGGTACCCTGATTGACGGGATGTGACTACTGATGTTCCCCAGGGATCTATTCTGGTTGAATACAATAAACGGAGAAACTTGCAAACCTATATTTAGGTGTCGGAAATCGAACTGCTTATATAACTGGCAATCTGACTTGCAACTCTCCTGATTGTGTGACACCAAGTGCCTAGGATGAGTTTTGTTTGGGTAGGAAACCGTGTCGGCGGGTGTGTGGGTTTATCCCGCCAGTAGTCCGAGTAACCATGGCGGCTGTCAGGAAAGCTCTTCAAACGAAGCTTATTGATGTAGCCGGTAGTGAGGCGTTGGTCACCGTAATGGCCAAAACAGATGAGCCGTATGTGACGGCGATGAGCCACATAGAGGGGCTGGTGAGTGAGAAAATGATGAAATTAAAAGTAGCAAGGCGTTTGTTAAGATAGGCGGCTCACTTTTGTACACCGCGAAGTGAAAACAGAGTAATTGATGTGTTAAAAGAGAGAGTGCAGAGTGAGGCGACACACCGGCAACGACTGGAGGATGTATGGGTTATGCTGGCTAAGTTACAACTGGCAGCTACCACTGCTACAGCCCAAGGCTCGGAGTCAGCAGGCAATACAGGAACCAGATATGTTAGAAACAGAAAACAGCTGATTGAAACCAGAGTTAGAAGATGCTGGAGTAGCCTTGCGTGAGCTTGTGACCCAGTAGTCATTGGCTGTGAAGGGCTTTGTGAAAGGCGCTATAGAAATGCAAGACTTTCTTTTTCTTTTTACTGTACAATGTTTGTAAATATGAAAATTATATGGATTGAGGTTGAAGGGTTATTTATGATATATCTCTATCTCAATGTGGTTCACCTTTATTCTTCACCATTGTGGTTCTGTCTGAAAGAACCAGTTCTTTCCAGGAATTTCAATGATTAGATTTCATTTAGTGAATAAAAAGTGTCAGAATGTGTTGCATTTCGAGAGGATGCACAAGGTCATCACAGCCAGATATCAACCTGAAATTAATAAGCAATCTATTAAGATCTGTTCCATTCAGGTCCCTCATTCACTTATGCTCTCAGTCTCTTGATTCTCTCCCTTTTACAACTGCATAAACATTGGCAGTTCAACACAATCCTAGTGTCCCACACATTCCCAGTCACACACATGGGGGCAATGTTAACCTAACTGACGGGATCGGGTGGATGGCCCACTTTTTACCCGGCTCAATTTCACTTCCCATTGCCTTCACATTCCCGCCGGGCAGGCGAAGTTAAAATGACCCCACTCCTCGTCACACACGCACTCCCCGTCAAAGAGTCGTATAAACACTCCCAACCTGAGAGGGAACAACAAATACGCACAGCAATAGAGAAAGATAACACCCCCGAAGAGCGAGAGTGAAAGAAAGAGAGAGAAAACCACAGATGCACACTCGGACAGAAGGAAAAATAACGGATACACCATGAAGCAGTCAATTTTACATGGCAGTGCTCATAGCCCAGAGTTTCACAGGAAGAGTGTCGGCCATTAAGCCCCTTGAGCCTGTTCTCCCATTCATTTAGATCATGGCTCCATTTAGCCGCCTTGGTTCCATAACCCTTAATACCCTTACCTACAAAATTCCATCAATCTCAGTTTTGACATTTTCAATTGACCCCCAGCACCCATAGCATTTTGTGGGGGGAGAGTTCCAGATTTCCACAACCCTTTGTATGAAGAAATGCTGAATGGCTTAGCTCTAATTGTGAGGTTATGCCCCCTTGTTCTAGACTCTCCAACCAGCAGAAATAGTTTCTCTGTATCTACCCTATCAACTACTTTAATCATCTTAATCACCTCAATCAGATCACCCCTTACTATTCTAAACTCATGGCAATACAAGCCTGGTCTATGCAACCTGTCCTCATAATTTAACCCTTTTACCCCGGTATTATTCTGGTGAATCTGCACTGCACCCTCTCCAAGCCCAGTATATCCTTCCTGAGGTGCGGTGCCCAGAACTGAACACAGTGTCCAGACAGGGTCTAACTGAAGCTCTGTACATCTGTAACATATCTTACACCCCTTTGTATTCCAGCCCTCTTGTGATAAAAGCTTGTGATTTCAAATAAAGCTGTTGGACTATAACCTGGTGTTCATCTTTTTGGTTGAACCCAAATTTACTGTAAATCAATTAAAACTTGAAATGAAACTTAATAAATCAAATTAAAATTTGAAAGTCCGGGGTGACGATGCACTCCAGCCCCCGCGGCGCCCACCGGTCGCGGAAAAACTCAAGCGTGCCGGCGGACACCGCGTGCTCCATCTCCAGGGCCACCCGGGCGCGAACATGGCCGCGGAAGAGAGGCAGGCAATCGGGCCGAACGACCCCCTCGACCGCCCACTGCCTGGACCAATTAATGGCTTTCTTGGCCAGGCCCAGGAGCAGTCCTACGAGGAGGTCCTCCGACCTACCCGCTCCCCTCCGCACCGGGTGACCGTAGATCAGGAGCGTGGGGCTGAAGTGCAACCAGAAATTGAGGAGCAGCCCCTTCAAATAATGAAAGAGGGGCTGCAACCTCTCACATTCAACATAAATGTGATAAACGGACTCCTCCAGGCCGCAAAAATGGCAAGCAGCCTGGGAGTCCGTAAACCTACTTAAAATCCTATTGCACGGGACTGCTCCGTGCAACACCCTCCAGGCCAAGTCCCCAATAGAACAAGGGAAGACTCCCGCGTAGAGAGCCTTCCAATGGGGACCTTCGCCTCCGCCGGACGGCAGGATGGTACGCCAAGGCGTGTCCGGACGGCAGACGAAGATGGCAAAGTGGAGAGTGTGCAGGAGCAGCCCGTACAGGAAACGCCTCCGTGCGGATTGAAAGGGCACGGAGGGCATTTCTCCGAGAAGGCTCAAGTGGTGAGGCGGCGGCTCCCGAGGGAGGATTCGGGGCCGGGCGCCGATAAGGAATTCCGTCCGAACGGGGGTCAGTTCGGACGGGATCGCCCCACGTGCTTGAGCCTCCTCGACACACCTAGTGGAGACGGGGCCCAGTGCCACTTTTAGCGACTCGATGGCTTTGACCGCGAGCCGGACGTTGACCCAGGACATGCGCCTCGCCAACTCCTCCGGCGCCATCCAGCCCGCTCCTCCGCCATCGAGCAGGTCCCCGACTCTGGTCACCTTACCGGGCACAGCCCTGCCCTCCGCCAGCCAGCCGAACCCGCGGTCGTGGAGGTGCGGATTCCTGAACAGCGGCTCCCGAAGGACGGCCGCCGCTCCTGACGGGGGAGAACTGCGCTCGGAGGCGACGCTGTTCCAAACCCATAGCAGTTCCTGGTAGAAGACAGGCAGCTCCCGCAGGCTGGCACGCGTGCCACCCATTCTCACAAACAGGAGCTGCGTGTCGTAATTGAGGCCGTGCAGCTGGCGGAAGAAATACGTCGCCAGCGCACGCCACCTAGGAGGATTCTCCACGTACAGGTATCTCTGCAGCGTCTGAAGACGGAAAGTCGCCGCCTGGGTGCGAAGGCACACCAGCACCTGACCGCCCTCCCTAAGCGGGAGACTCAAAACCGCGGCAGAGACCCAGTGCTTCCTTTTGTCCCAGAAGAAGTCGACGAGCTTCTTCTGCATCTTGGCGACAAACGCAGGGGGAGGGATCAAAGTGACCAACCGGTACCACAACATGGCGGCCACCAGCTGGTTTATGACCAGCGCTCGACCCCTGTAGGACAACACTCGGAGCAATCCTGTCCAGCGCCCTAGGCGAGCGGTGACTTTGGCCTCCAGCTCTTGCCAGTTCGCCGGCCAGGCGTCCTCGGCCGGGCTGAGGTAGACTCCCAGGTAGAGGAGGTGCGTGGTGCTCCAGGCGAAAGGCCCGAACTCCTCCGGCAGGGAGTCCACCCGCCATGGGCCCACCAGGAGTCCAGAACATTTCTCCCAGTTGATCTTGGCGGAGGATGCATCCGAGTAAATCTGCTGGCATTCTCGCATCCTCCGCAAGTCGACGGGATCCGTGACCGCGAGGAGCACGTCATCGGCGTAAGCCGAGAGGACCACCTCCACGCCCGGCCCTTGCAGAGCCAGTCCCGTCAACCTCTTCCGCAAGAGGCGCAGGAAAGGCTCCACGCAAACGGCGTATAACTGACCGGACATGGGGCATCCCTGACGCACCCCCCTCCCGAAGCGAAGGGGCGCCGTCAAAGACCCGTTAACTTTAATCAGACACTCCGCGGCGGCGTACAGAAGTCGGATCCGGGCGACAAAATGCGTCCCGAACCCGAATGCGCGCAGAGTCCCGAAAAGATACTCGTGATCCACCCTGTCGAACGCCTTCTCCTGATCTAGGGAAAGGAAGGCGACCGACAGACCAGCCCTCTGGGAATGGTGGACCAGGTCCCGGACCAGATGGATGTTATCGTGGATGCTCCGGCCCGGGACCGTGTAGGACTGGTCGGGGTGGATCATGCGGGCCAGCACGGTGCCAAGGCGAGCAGACATAGCCCTGGCGAAAATTTTGTAGTCCGTGCTGAGGAGGGAGACCGGGCGCCAGTTCTTAAGTAGGCGGAGATCGCCCTTCTTGGGCAGAGGGGCATCTCCCCTGTCGCCAGACTTTCCCCCAGGACCCGCGCGTAGTCGTCCCCCAAGACGTCCCAGAACGCCCTGTGGAACTCCACGGTCAGCCCGTCCAGCCCTGGGGACTTGCCCCTCGAGAGCTGGCGCAGGGCGCCGGTCAGCTCCGCCAGGCTTAGCGGAGCTTCTAAATTCTCGGCGCCCTCCGGGCCGACCTTCGGCAGGTCCTCCCACAAAACTCTGCGCGCATCCTCGCTGGACGGATCCGAAGAGAACAGAGCCCCGTAATAGGCCCGGGCCTCCGCGCTGATGCCCTCCGGATCCGAGACCAGAGATCCGTCGTCGGCCAGCAGCCCCAAGAGCTGCTTACGGACCCCCCGTCTTTTTTCCAGCGAGTAGAAGAAGGGGGAGCCGCGGTCCAGGTCCCGCAGGAACTGGATCCGCGACCTCACGTACGCGCCTCGGGACCCGACCAGCTGCAGGTCCTTCAGCGCGCCCTTCTTCTCTTCGTACACCTTCCGCAGGGCCGGGTCCTCGACGACTTGACCGAGACGGGACTCCAGGTCGAGCACTTCTTTCTCCAATCGCCCGACCCGGGCCTCCCGCCTCTTGGTCGACCCCTTCGCGTACTCCTGACAGAAGACGCGGACGTGAGCCTTGCCCACGTCCCACCATAGCCTCAAGGAGGGGAAGCCTCCCCGCTTCCTTCTCCAGTCGGCCCAGAACCGGCGAAACGAATCCCGGAACCGCGCGTCCTCCAGCAGCAGGTTGTTAAAATGCCAGTACGTGGACCCCCCCCGCGCGCGCAGCGGAGCGAGCTCCGCCCACACCAGGTGGTGGTCCGTGCACGGCACCGGCCGCATGGAAGCCGCCGGAACGCAGGAGACGTACGCCCGGGAAATGTAAAGGCGGTCGATTCTGGACCTTCCTCCTCCAGACCTCACGCTCGTGAAGGCGCTGGAGTCGGGATGGAGATTTCGCCAGATGTCAACCAAGTCGAAGGACCCGACCATGTCCCGCAACTTCTCCATCGCCGCCGGGCTTCGCGGGGGACCCGACCGGTCCCGCGCCTCGAGGGTACAATTGAAATCCCCCCCGAGGATGACGCACTCGCCCACGTCGATGGAGCCCAGAAGAGCGGACACTTCTCCGAAGAAGCGCACTTGCTGCGCACCGGTCCGGGGGGCGTACACGTTCACTAAATGGAGCGGCACGCCTCCCAGGCGAACAGTGACCTGGAGCAAACGGCCCGGCACGTGCTCCTTGACCCTCAAGATCTCCGGCTGAAAATGCGGGGCCAGCAAGACAGCCACCCCGCAGGAATTGTTAGAGAGGTGACTCATGCTGACCCCTCCTTGCCACTCCAGGAGCCACGCGGCCTCGTCTCCCGGAACGGTGTGGGTTTCTTGCAGGAAGCACACCGCATATTTCCCGTCCCGAAGGACCGAGAAGTTATTGAATCTACGGCGCGCCTCCCTGCTGCCGTTGATGTTGAGGCTGGCTATGGTTATCTTCATCTCAGAAGCATAGTGCAACCTCTACCTAACGGAGGGGAGGGAGCGCGGTCACTGACGACCGCCACTCCCTCAGCAGCCCAGTGTGGAAACTCTTGAGCCGACGCAGCTCGAGCCGGCCAACGTCCTTGTCCGCGCCCATGATTTTAACGGCGGCGCGGACGGACACGACGAGCAGCGCCAGCTCCGACCACTTGTCGAGGGCCAGCCGGATCTTCTTGTGACGACCCTGGCTCACAGCCATAAAATCCCGGAGTTCCCCTACGGGGATGAGGGGAGAGTCGGTGAAGGGGACGAGGGCGTCCATCGCCTCGCTGCTGATGGACTACAAATCTTCCTCAGTGCCCAACACCGAGTCCCCGTCCTCCTCCGGGAGGTCGTCACCGGCGGCCGACCCGTCCGTCGCACAGGGTGCAGCGAACGGCTCGGCCGCACCGGCCGGCCCCGCCTCCGTCACGATCCCACCCCCAGGATCGGTGGCAGAGGAGTCCACCCTGGGCTCCTTCAGGGGCGCCGGGCCGGGAGGCGGCGGCGGCGGTTCGGGGCCCCCCCCCGCCTCAGGCACCGGGGCGACCGGAGAAACCGGGGAGAAAATAATCCCAAATTCCTCCAGCACGTCCGGCGCCAACAACAGAGACGGAGTCAGGGGGCTTTCCGTCTCCCCGCCACCAACCTCCGACCCAGCGGGCCGGGGATTGCTACACTCCTCCACCAGGTCGAGCAGTCCCTGGGAGATGTCTGGGTTATAAAAGGCGGGCTCGGCTTCAGCCTCTTTGGCCTCGCCCGCCCCAGTCCCCAGGACGCCCGACCCGGCGAGGAGCAACGGTTCCGGAACTACATTTCCCTCCGCGGGTTGTTCCGCGCCCCCCCCCCACGGGCAGGGTCTCTTCCCCATCCCCGGGAGGCACAGGTCGGACAGACTCGGCTGTCTCACCCTCCCGAGGGACAGACGACCCCTGCCGATCGCGCGCGACGATGACGGTGGTGGGGTGGGGCGCAGCACCCGCGGCGGGCGACTGCCCCCCTTTTGCGGAGGGACCTTCCTCCTCGCAGTCCTCCTGCTGGGGGCGGAGCTTTCTTTTTAACAAGTTGGGGCCCGGAGAGGGGGAGGCCTCCATGTCTGCTGGGGCCTCCCTCTCTGCCCCCTTCCGACGACTGGGTTTCTTGGGCCCCTCGGGCCCGAGCCCGGCCGCAGGTCTTGATTTAGCTGCCTCAGCAGTTGCGGTCACGGTCACGGGCCCAGGCACGAGGACCCCCCCAGTCTCATGCGTCCCGACCAACTCCGCGATGTACTCGGGCGTGAGTTCGGTCAACTCCGATGTTTCCTCCGCGAGGGGATCCGCCCTTAGGTGTTTATTTTTCCTACGCGCCTTCCTTCCCCCCAGACGCTCTCCCTCCTCCCCGCCGGAGGCCGTGGTGGCGTTGGCCTCCGATTTCGACCGCGCATCCGTCGCCGTCGACGCGCGGACAGTATCAGGGGGAGGGGGGGCGGCGGCGCCAACCCTGGCCGCGCCAGGTGTCGTGGCGGCCTTGGAGGCGGGGCAGTTTTTGCGGACGTGCCCCACCTCCTTACAGGCGTAGCACCGCACGCCGTCCGAGGTCCAGAAGACGCGGTGGGCGGTCCCCCCGCGGAGCACCGTGAACGCGCCATCCGCGTCCTCCTCCCGCGCCAGCCGGACGAAAAGCTGGCGCCGGAAGGAGAAGACGTGCCGAAGGCTGGCTTCCCGGAAGCCGAGCGGGATGGGTGTGATCCCCGACCTCACCTCCCCCAGTTGACGTAGGTGGGGGAGGAGGAGCTCACCCGGAACAAAGGGCGGGACGTTGGAAACCACAATCCTTTGCGCGGTGGCCTCAAGGGGGTCCACCGGCAGGAAGGTCCCGCCCACGGTGAGCCCCTTCTCGATGGCCAGGGACACCGCCCGCTCCGACCCCAGGAAGAACACAGCCTTGCCGTACATTTTAGAGGCGGCGACGATGGCTGAAGGGCCGACAACCCCAGCCATGGCTTTAACACACGCCTCTATAGTCATGTTGGGGTGAGTGTAGCTCTTGACCCCATTCTTCCTCGTAAGGAGGGTAAAAGGTGACGGGGTAACAGGAGGACTCGTGGCTGCGGCCGTGGCCGCGGCTGCCACGCTCGCATACGTCCTCGCTGCCCCCGCCACCGACGAAGATGTACTCGCCATAATGGAGGGTTCTTTAAGGGCTACACTCACCCCAAGTCACAGGCCTGAAGGTGTTAATGGCCTCTGGTTTTTTGTTTTTGTTTTCCCCTGAGCAGAGGGAGCTCTTAAATTGAAGGCACACCTCTCCCTTTATATGAATTAATTAGGAGAGGGGCCTTCTCCCCTCTGCTCAATAGGTACTTAATTAAAAGATAATGAGGTGCCTCTTAGAGAGAGAGGCAGAGAGAGACAAGAGACAAAGAGAGAGAGCGAGGGGGTGGGAAGGAGGGAAGCCGCAAGGGCAGGGTCGCCACTCAGGATGGTGGGTGGGTGGGTGTTGGCAGGGGGGGTGCACTCTCCGATGTAATAAAAGTCTTTGGTGGTGGTCTTCTGGTGGGGGGAGAAGATGTCTTCACCTGGGACAGCTGGAGATGCCCAGGCTCAGTCCTGCACCAGGTCTTAATGATGCCCAATAAGATTAAATTAATTGGGGACTTCACCTAGGCAGCTCCAGCTGTCCCAGGTCAGGCAATGGGAAAGGGGTGTTTAATATGGTGTGTGCGGCCTAGCTTTTACAAAAGCCACACACACACCCCTTAGATGTTCCGGCCCTCTTCTTTTCTTCTTTCCTCCCCCCACCTACAAAACAAAGTCTCTGGGAGAGTGCCCCAGAAATAACACCCACCTGTAGCTGTTCTTTCCTTCCTCCCTCCTTCCAAACAGATGATGGTTGTTGTGATGTTTTTCTCCCCTCTCTCCCTCTCCTAAAATGGAGGCCAATTGAGGAGGCAGTGTGGAAAGGCCTCTCCTCTGATGTTTGATGGCCTTGGCCTTCTTTTCTTTTCTTTTCTTTTCCTCTCCTGTCCTCTCTCTCCAGGCACCTCAGTAGTGGTTGTTGGTTGTTGGTGGTGGTCTGCTGTCTGGTCTCCTTCTCCTTCTCCTCTTCCTGCTCACAGAGACCACCACTCTGCTGCTGCTGCTCACCACAAACTTGTGATTTCAAATAAAGCTGTTGGACTATAACCTGGTGTTGATCTTTTTGGTTGCACAAATCAGGTTGGACAAATCAAAATTTACTGTAAATCAATTAAAACTTGAAATAAAACTTAATAAATCAAATTCAAATTTGAAAGTCCGGGGTGACGATGCACTCCAGTCCCCGCGGCGCCCACCGGTCGCGGAAAAACTCAAGCGTGCCGGCGGACACCGCGTGCTCCATCTCCAGGGCCACCCGGGCGCGAACATGGCCGCGGAAGAGAGGCAGGCAATCGGGCCGAACGACCCCCTCGACCGCCCGCTGCCTGGACCAATTAATGGCTTTCTTGGCCAGGCCCAGGAGCAGTCCTACGAGGAGGTCCTCCGACCTACCCGCTCCCCTCCGCACCGGGTGACCGTAGATCAGGAGCGTGGGGCTGAAGTGCAACCAGAAATTGAGGAGCAGCCCCTTCAAATAATGAAAGAGGGGCTGCAACCTCTCACATTCAACATAAATGTGATAAACGGACTCCTCCAGGCCGCAAAAATGGCAAGCAGCCTGGGAGTCCGTAAACCTACTTAAAATCCTATTGCACGGGACTGCTCCGTGCAACACCCTCCAGGCCAAGTCCCCAATAGAACAAGGGAAGACTCCCGCGTAGAGAGCCTTCCAATGGGGACCTTCGCCTCCGCCGGACGGCAGGATGGTACGCCAAGGCGTGTCCGGACGGCAGACGAAGATGGCAAAGTGGAGAGTGTGCAGGAGCAGCCCGTACAGGAAACGCCTCCGTGCGGATTGAAAGGGCACGGAGGGCATTTCTCCGAGAAGGCTCAAGTGGTGAGGCGGCGGCTCCCGAGGGAGGATTCGGGGCCGGGCGCCGATAAGGAATTCCGTCCGAACGGGGGTCAGTTCGGACGGGATCGCCCCACGTGCTTGAGCCTCCTCGACACACCTAGTGGAGACGGGGCCCAGTGCCACTTTTAGCGACTCGATGGCTTTGACCGCGAGCCGGACGTTGACCCAAGACATGCGCCTCGCCAACTCCTCCGGCGCCATCCAGCCCGCTCCTCCGCCATCGAGCAGGTCCCCGACTCTGGTCACCTTACCGGGCACAGCCCTGCCCTCCGCCAGCCAGCCGAACCCGCGGTCGTGGAGGTGCGGATTCCTGAACAGCGGCTCCCGAAGGACGGCCGCCGCTCCTGATGGGGGAGAACTGCGCTCGGAGGCGACGCTGTTCCAAACCCATAGCAGTTCCTGGTAGAAGACAGGCAGCTCCCGCAGGCTGGCACGCGTGCCACCCACTCTCACAAACAGGAGCTGCGTGTCGTAATTGAGGCCGTGCAGCTGGCGGAAGAAATACGTCGCCAGCGCACGCCACCTAGGAGGATTCTCCACGTACAGGTATCTCTGCAGCGTCTGAAGACGGAAAGTCGCCGCCTGGGTGCGAAGGCACACCAGCGCCTGACCGCCCTCCCTAAGCGGGAGACTCAAAACCGCGGCAGAGACCCAGTGCTTCCTTTTGTCCCAGAAGAAGTCGACGAGCTTCTTCTGCATCTTGGCGACAAACGCAGGGGGAGGGATCAAAGTGACCAACCGGTACCACAACATGGCGGCCACCAGCTGGTTTATGACCAGCGCTCGACCCCTGTAGGACAACACTCGGAGCAGTCCTGTCCAGCGCCCTAGGCGAGCGGTGACTTTGGCCTCCAGCTCTTGCCAGTTCGCCGGCCAGGCGTCCTCGGCCGGGCTGAGGTAGACTCCCAGGTAGAGGAGGTGCGTGGTGCTCCAGGCGAAAGGCCCGAACTCCTCCGGCAGGGAGTCCACCCGCCATGGGCCCACCAGGAGTCCAGAACATTTCTCCCAGTTGATCTTGGCGGAGGATGCGTCCGAGTAAATCTGCTGGCATTCTCGCATCCTCCGCAAGTCGACGGGATCCGTGACCGCGAGGAGCACGTCATCGGCGTAAGCCGAGAGGACCACCTCCACGCCCGGCCCTTGCAGAGCCAGTCCCGTCAACCTCTTCCGCAAGAGGCGCAGGAAAGGCTCCACGCAAACGGCGTATAACTGACTGGACATGGGGCATCCCTGACGCACCCACCTCCCGAAGCGAAGGGGCGCCGTCAAAGACCCGTTAACTTTAATCAGACACTCCGCGGCGGCGTACAGAAGTCGGATCCGGGCGACGAAATGCGTCCCGAACCCGAATGCGCGCAGAGTCCCGAGAAGATACTCGTGATCCACCCTGTCGAACGCCTTCTCCTGATCCAGGGAAAGGAAGGCGACCGACAGACCAGCCCTCTGGGAATGGTGGACCAGGTCCCGGACCAGATGGATGTTATCGTGGATACTCCGGCCCGGGACCGTGTAGGACTGGTCGGGGTGGATCATGCGGGCCAGCACGGTGCCAAGGCGAGCAGACATAGCCCTGGCGAAAATTTTGTAGTCCGTGCTGAGGAGGGAGACCGGGCGCCAGTTCTTAAGTAGGCGGAGATCGCCCTTCTTGGGCAGCAGGACGATGACCGCCCTGCGCCAAGAGAGGGGCATCTCCCCGGTCGCCAGACTTTCCCCCAGGACCCGCGCGTAGTCGTCCCCCAAGACGTCCCAGAACGCCCTGTGGAACTCCACGGTCAGCCCGTCCAGCCCCGGGGACTTGCCCCTCGAGAGCTGGCGCAGGGCGCCGGTCAGCTCCGCCAGGCTTAGCGGAGCTTCTAAATTCTCGGCGCCCTCTGGGCCGACCTTCGGCAGGTCCTCCCACAAAACTCTGCGCGCATCCTCGCTGGACGGATCCGAAGAGAACAGAGCCCCGTAATAGGCCCGGGCCTCCGCGCTGATGCCCTCCGGATCCGAGACCAGAGATCCGTCGTCGGCCAGCAGCCCCAAGAGCTGCTTACGGACCCCCCGTCTTTTTTCCAGCGAGTAGAAGAAGGGGGAGCCGCGGTCCAGGTCCCGCAGGAACTGGATCCGCGACCTCACGTACGCGCCTCGGGACCCGACCAGCTGCAGGTCCTTCAGCGCGCCCTTCTTCTCTTCGTACACCTTCCGCAGGGCCGGGTCCTCGACGACCTGACCGAGACGGGACTCCAGGTCGAGCACTTCTTTCTCCAATCGCCCGACCCGGGCCTCCCGCCTCTTGGTCGACCCCTTCGCGTACTCCTGACAGAAGACGCGGACGTGAGCCTTGCCCACGTCCCACCATAGCCTCAAGGAGGGGAAGCCTCCCCGCTTCCTTCTCCAGTCGGCCCAGAACCGGCGAAACGAATCCCGGAACCGCGCGTCCTCCAGCAGCAGGTTGTTAAAATGCCAGTACGCGGACCCCCCCCGCGCGCGCAGCGGAGCGAGCTCCGCCCACACCAGGTGGTGGTCCGTGCACGGCACCGGCCGCATGGAAGCCGCCGGAACGCAGGAGACGTACGCCCGGGAAATGTAAAGGCGGTCGATTCTGGACCTTCCTCCTCCAGACCTCACGCTCGTGAAGGCGCTGGAGTCGGGATGGAGATTTCGCCAGACGTCCACCAAGTCGAAGGACCTGACCAGGTCCCGCAACTTCTCCATCGCCGCCGGGCTTCGCGGGGGACCCGACCGGTCCCGCGCCTCGAGGGTACAATTGAAATCCCCCCCGAGGATGACGCACTCGCCCACGTCGACGGAGCCCAGAAGAGCGGACACTTCTCCGAAGAAGCGCACTTGCTGCGCACCGGTCCGGGGGGCGTACACGTTCACTAAATGGAGCGGCACGCCTCCCAGGCGAACAGTGACCTGGAGCAAGCGGCCCGGCACGTGCTCCTTGACCCTCAAGATCTCCGGCTGAAAATGCGGGGCCAGCAAGACAGCCACCCCGCAGGAATTGTTGGAGAGGTGACTCATGCTGACCCCTCCTTGCCACTCCAGGAGCCACGTGGCCTCGTCTCCCGGAACGGTGTGGGTTTCTTGCAGGAAGCACACCGCATATTTCCCGTCCCGAAGGACCGAGAAGTTATTGAATCTACGGCGCGCCTCCCTGCTGCCGTTGATGTTGAGGCTGGCTATGGTTATCTTCATCTCAGAAGCATAGTGCAACCTCTACCTAACGGAGGGGAGGGAGCGCGGTCACTGACGACCGCCACTCCCTCAGCAGCCCAGTGTGGAAACTCTTGAGCCGACGCAGCTCGAGCCGGCCAACGTCCTTGTCCGCGCCCATGATTTTAACGGCGGCGCGGACGGACACGACGAGCAGCGCCAGCTCCGACCACTTGTCGAGGGCCAGCCGGATCTTCTTGTGACGACCCTGGCTCACGGCCATAAAATCCCGGAGTTCCCCTACGGGGATGAGGGGAGAGTCGGTGAAGGGCACGAGGGCGTCCATCGCCTCGCTGCCGATGGACTCCAAATCGTCCTCGTTGCCCAACACCGAGTCCCCGTCCTCCTCCGGGAGGTCGTCACCGGCGGCCAACCCGTCCGTCACACGGAGTGCAGCGAACGGCTCGGCCGCACCGGCCGGCCCCGCCTCCGTCACGATCCCACCCCCAGGATCGGTGGCAGAGGAGTCCACCCTGGGCTCCTTCAGGGGCGCCGGGCCGGGAGGCGGCGGCGGCGGTTCGGGGCCCCCCCCCGCCTCAGGCGCCGGAGCGACCGGAGAAACCGGGGAGAAAATAATCCCAAATTCCTCCAGTACGTCCGGCGCCAACATCAGAGACGGAGTCAGGGGGCTTTCTGTCTCCGCGCCACCAACCTCCGACCCAGCGGGCTGGGGATTGCTACACTCCTCCACCAGGTCGAGCAGTCCCTGGGAGATGTCTGGGTTATAAAAGGCGGGCTCGGCTTCAGCCTCTTTGGCCTCGCCCGCCCCAGTCCCCAGGACGCCCGACCCGGCGAGGAGCAACGGTTCAGGTTCTACATTTTCTTCCGCGGGTTGTTCCGCGCCCCCCCCCCACGGGCAGGGTCTCTTCCCCATCCCCGGGAGGCACAGGTCGGACAGACTCGGCTGTCTCACCCTCCCGAGGGACAGACGACCCCTGCCGATCGCGCGCGACGATGACGGTGGTGGGGTGGGGCGCAGCACCCGCGGCGGGCGACTGCCCCCCTTTTGCGGAGGGACCTTCCTCCTCGCAGTCCTCCTGCTGGGGGCGGAGCTTTCTTTTTAACAAGTTGGGGCCCGGAGAGGTGGACGCCTCCATGTCTGCTGGGGCCTCCCTCTCTGCCCCCTTCCGACGACTGGGTTTCTTGGGCCCCTCGGGCCCGAGCCCGGCCGCAGGTCTTGATTCAGCTGCCTCGGCAGTTGCGGTCACGGTCACGGGCCCGGGCACGAGGACCCCCCCAGTCTCATGCGTCCCGACCAACTCCGCAATGTACTCGGGCGTGAGTTCGGTCAACTCCGATGTTTCCTCCGCGAGGGGATCCGCCCTTAGGTGTTTATTTTTCCTACGCGCCTTCCTTCCCCCCGGACGCTCTCCCTCCTCCCCGCCGGAGGCCGTGGTGGTGTTGGCCTCCGATTTCGACCGCGCATCCGTCGCCGTCGACGCGCGGACAGTATCAGGGGGAGGGGGGGCGGCGGCGCCAACCCTGGCCGCGCCAGGTGTCGTGGCGGCCTTGGAAGCGGGGCAGTTTTTGCGGACGTGCCCCACCTCCTTACAGGCGTAGCACCGCACGCCGTCCGAGGTCCAGAAGACGCGGTGGGCGGTCCCCCCGTGGAGCACCGTGAACGCGCCGTCCGCGTCCTCCTCCCGTGCCAGCCGGACGAAAAGCTGGCACCGGAAGGAGAAGACGTGCCGAAGGCTGGCTTCCCGGAAGCCGAGCGGGATGGGTGTGATCCCCGACCTCACCTCCCCCAGTTGACGTAGGTGGGGGAGGAGGAGCTCACCCGGAACAAAGGGCGGGACGTTGGAAACCACAATCCTTTGCGCGGTGGCCTCAAGGGGGTCCACCGGCAGGAAGGTCCCGCCCACGGTGAGCCCCTTCTCGATGGCCAGGGACACCGCCCGCTCCGACCCCAGGAAGAACACAGCCTTGCCGTACATTTTAGAGGCGGCGACGATGGCTGAAGGGCCGACAACCCCAGCCATGGCTTTAACGCACGCCTCTATAGTCATGTTGGGGTGAGTGTAGCTCTTGACCCCATTCTTCCTCGTAAGGAGGGTAAAAGGTGACGGGGTAACAGGAGGACTCGTGGCTGCGGCCGTGGCCGCGGCTGCCACGCTCGCATACGTCCTCGCTGCCCCCGCCACCGACGAAGATGTACTCGCCATAATGGAGGGTTCTTTAAGGGCTACACTCACCCCAAGTCACAGGCCTGAAGGTGTTAATGGCCTCTGGTTTTTTGTTTTTGTTTTCCCCTGAGCAGAGGGAGCTCTTAAATTGAAGGCACACCTCTCCCTTTAGTTGATTGAATTGGGAGAGGGGCCTTCTCCCCTCTGCTCAATGGGTACTTAATTAAAAATAGATTGAGGTGCCTCTTAGAGAGAGGCAGAGAGAGACAAGAGACAAAGAGAGAGAGAGAGGGGTGTGGGAAGGAGGGAAGCCGCAAGGGCAGGGTCGCCACTCAGGATGGTGGGTGGGTGTTGGCAGGGGGGTGCACTCTCCGATGTAAAAAGTCTTTGGTGGTGGTCTTCTGGTGGGGGGAGAAGATGTCTTCACCTGGGATAGCTGGAGATGCCCAGGCTCAGTCCTGCACCAGGTCTTAACGATGCCCAATAAGATTAAATTAATTGGGGACTTCACCTAGGCAGCTCCAGCTGTCCCAGGTCAGGCAATGGGAAAGGGGTGTTTAATATGGTGTGTGCGGCCTAGCTTTTACAGAAGCCACACACACACACACACACACACACCCCTTGGATGTTCCGGCCTTCTTCTTTTTCTTCTTTCCTCCCCCCACCTACAAAACAAAGTCTCTGGGAGAGTCTCTGCCCCAGAATCACACCCACCTGTAGCTGATGTTCTTTCCTTCCTCCTTCCAAACAGTTGATGTTGTGTTGTTTTCTCCCCTCTCTCCCTCTCCTAAAATGGAGGCCAATTGAGGAGGCAGTGTGGAAAGGCCTCTCCTCTGATGTTGATGGCCTTGGCCTTCTTTTCTTATCTTTCTCCTCTCCTGTCCTCTCTCTCCAGGCACCTCAGTAGTGGTTGTTGGTTGTTGGTGGTGGTCTGCTGTCTGGTCTCCTTCTCCTTCTCCTCTTCCTGCTCACAGAGACCACCACTCTGCTGCTGCTGCTCACCACAAACTTGTGATTTCAAATAAAGCTGTTGGACTATAACCTGGTGTTGTGCGACTTCTCACATCTTGTGATAAAGGCCAACATTCCATTAGCCTGTTTAATTATTTTTTGTGCCTGTCCACCAGCTTTCAATGATTTCTGTGCTTGGACCCCTCAATCTCTCTGCTCATCCACAGTTCCCAGCTTCTCGCCATTTAGAGAGAATACTCTGATCTATCTTTCTTGGGTCCAGAGTGTGTGACCGCACCCGTTCCCACATTGAACTCCATCTGCCACAGTTTTGCCCACTCACTGAATCTATCAATGTCCCTTTGCAACTTTCTGCTCTCATCTACACTACACTGTGCCATCTAACTTAGTATCATCAGCAAACTTAGATATAGGGTTCTCTAATCCTTCATGGCCTACATCCTAGGGTTCTAAAAGAGGTGGCTGCAGAGATAGTGGATGCATTGGTTGTGATCTTCCAAAATTCCCTAGATTCTAGAATGGTCCCAGTGGATTGGAAGGTAACAAATGTAACCCTGCTATTCAAGAAAGGAGGGAGAGAGAAAACATGGAACTACAGGCCAGTTAGCCTGACATCAGTTGTCGGGAAAATGCTGGAATCCATTATTAAGGAAGTGGTAACAGGGCACTTAGAAAATCATAATATGATTAGGCAGAGTCAACATGGTTTTATGAAATGGAAATTGTATTTGACAAATCTAGTATATTTTTTGAGGATGTAACTAGCAGGGTAGAGAAAGGGGAACCAGTAGATGTAGTATATTTTGATTTTCAAAAGGCACTCGATAAGGTGCGCCACACGAAAAGTTGTTGCACAAGATAAGGGCTCATGGGGTTGGGGGCAATATATTAGCATGGATAGATGATTGGTTAACAGACAGAAAACAGAGAGTAAGGATAAACAGGTCATTTTCAGGTTGGCAGGCTGTAACTAGTGGGGTGCCACATGGATCAGTGCTGGGGCCTCAGCTATTTACAATCTATATCAATGACGTCGATGAAGGGACCGAGTGTAATGTATCCAGATTTGCTGACAATACAAAGCTAGGTGGGAAAGTAAGCTGTGAGGAGAATACAAGAGTCTGCAAAGGGATAGAGACAGGTTAAGTGAGTGGGTAAGAACATAAGAAATAGGAGCAGGAGTAGGCCATTTGGTCCTTCGAGCCTGCTCCGCCATTCAATAAGGTCATGGCTGATCTTCTACCTCATCTCCACTTTCCTGCACGATCCCCATATCCCTTAATTCCCTTAATATTCAGAAGGTGGCAGATGGAGTATAATGTGAGGTTATTCACTTTGGTAGGAAGAATAGAAAAACAGAATATTTTTTAAATGGTGAGAAACTTTTAAATGTTGGTGTTCAGAGAGATTTGGGTGTCCTCGTGCAAAAAACACAGAAAGCTAGCATGCAGGTACAGCAAGCAATTAGGAAGGCAAATGGCATGTTGGCCTTTATTGCAAGGGGGTTGGAGTATAAGAGTAAGGAAGTTTTGCTACAATTGTACAGGGCCTTGGTGAGACCATACCTGGAGTACTGTGCACAGTTTTGGTCTCCTTATCTAAGGAAGGATATACTTGCCTTGGAGCCGGTGCAATTAAGGTTCACTAGACTGATTCCTGGGATGAGAGGGCTGTCCTATGATGAGAAATTGTGTAGAATGGGCCTATACTCTCTGGAGTTTAGAAGAATGAGAGGTGATCTCATTGAAACATACAAGATTCTGAAGGGGATTGACAGGGTAGATGCTGAGAGGTTGTTTCCCCTGGCTGGAGTGTCTAGCACTAGAGGGCATAGTCTCAGGATAAGGGGTAGGCCATTTAAGACTGAGATGAGGAGGAATTTCTTCACTCAGAGGGTGGTGAATCTTTGGAATTCTCTGCCCCAGAGGGCTGTGAATGCTGAGTCTTTGAGTATATTCAAGGCTGAGATAGATAGATTTTTGGACTCTAGGGAAATCAAGAGATATGGGGCAGGAAAGTGGAGTTGAGGTTGAAGATCAGCCGTGACATTATTGAATGGCGGAGCAGGCTCGAAGGACGTATGGCCTACTCCTGCTCCTAATTCTTATGTTCTATGTGCTCTCATTTTTGTTAACAGTCTCTTATGTGGAACCTTGTCGAATGCCTTCTGAAAGTCCATATAAATAACATCCATAGACACTCCCTTGTCTACCACATCACATTAGTTACCTCCTCAAAAATTTCAACTAGGTTTGTTAGACATGACTTACTCCTGCTGGCTCTCTGATCAGCTCGTATCTGTCGAAATGCTCAGTCGCTCTGGTCCTAATGATTCTAGTAACTTCCCACAACTGACGTTGGACTAGGAAAATATCAGCCTATCTCTCCTCACCTTCTTAAATAATGGAGTGACATTGGCAATTTTCTAATCCAAGGACACAATTCCTGAATCGAGAGTTTTGGAAGATCACGACTGGAGCATCTGCAATTTCCTCACCTCCTTCCTGCGGTGGAATCCATCAAGTCCTGGAGATTTGTCTATTTTTAGTCTCATTATTTTCTCCATTACTATTTTTTTTGGTGGGGGTGGCAAATGGGACACTGATGCAAAGATTGGCATACCTGATTGGTGACCCTCCTGATTTTCAAGTCTTTAAAATCAATAAGCAGAATATTGGGAGGACGATAAATTGCTGTGCTGAGCTGTGCAGCTGATTGTCCTTTCGGCCTCCCCATTCAGTGAGGCACTGTGTTGAAAGTGCTAGTTTGGAAAACTTACCCCAGAGAGCGTGAGAATCACAGATACGTCTGGGATGAAGAATGATTTTGGTCAATGGTGAACTTGTCACGCGCAAAGGGGAGTTTACAAAATTCAAAGCTAAAATTGTTTTGCTTCAGAGTGTTTGAATTTAGCCCCAATAAAACCAGCTGTGCCCACCCCCACGCCAAGAGCAGAGGTTGGAAGCAGTGCAAAACACAGCCTCATTCGCTTTTCTCCTGGGACCAGTGATGTACTGGTACATGAAAAAGGAGAGTGCGATGGGCCTCCATATGAACACTCCTGAAGCCCAGCAGTAACATTGAAGTACCTTTTCTACAGAAGAGGCTGTCCCACTGTTAAGGTCATATGGAGGAGATAGTTACGCTGTAGGTCTGAGTGTGAAGCTGAGCAGGAACAAAATGAGCCATGTAGGGGAGAAAAAGAGGTCTTGTGTGGGAAAACCTGGTTTTTAATTCATTCTCGGGATGTGGGCGTCGCTGGCGAGGCCGGCATTTATTGCCCATCCCTAGTTGCCCTGGAGAAGGTGGTGGTGAGCCACCTTCTTGAACCGCTGCAGTCAGTGTGGTGAAGGTACTCCCACAGTGCTGTTAGGGAGGGAGTTCCAGGATTTTGACCCAGCGACGATGATGGAATGTTTGCTGCACTTTGCTCTTGGCTCACGTGGTGAGTGATGTCAGTGTAGCTCTGTGGGTTCAGGGAAGAACAAAGAATGTGCAGGCCGTTGTGTATAAATAAACTGCCTGTGTTGGTTCTTTTATAATAGTACAGCAATTGAAAAGGGGAAAACGGCGTAAAGGGAACAAAACAAATTGAAGAACGTATAGGGGAAGAAAAATCACAGAAATGTGCAGTGCTGCAGATGGCCTGAAGCCCTTTATCTTACCAAAGGGCTAGGAGTTAACGTTATTTTTGGGAGTTGGGTACCCCTGGCCTATCTGTTATTGCCCATCCCTCTCCAGGTGTTCAACTTACAATAGAGGACGCTATCAGGTCTGTCTGCACAGGATCATCCTCAAGCACAGAATCTGTTCCTTTTTCACCTGAAACTTCTTTCCAAACCCAGGTACACATGAACATGAAGTAAGGGTATGTAGGAGGCAGCAAAAGTACCCACTGCCCAGGCTAAAGGATTGCGAAAGAAACAGAGGAGCGATGGAGAAGGAAATAGGGTGAATTTGAGTCAAATCAGGTACAGAAAGAGAAAGATTGGATCAAGAGAGAGAGTAAAAAAGAGACAGAAAGGAAAAGAAAAAACATTTAAAAATTTTAAATTTTACATTTTTAAAATTTCCAACAACAATTCACTACCTGAAGGAATGAGACTCCACACTTTTAATTGTTCAGTTTCTGGGCCAAAGTGGTTGATTTTTACATTGTTGAAAGGCTACTTATGCTGTTAATTACTAGATTAACTTTCTGTGGCAATTTTAATGAGTAATTCATGTGCAAATGCAGCAACTTCACGAAACTCACAGGGAGGTTAAGGGCTATTTTCGCTATTTTGGCGGAGCGGCACAAATCGTGCAGCAACCTGCGTTGGTTCGCAATTCACGGGACAGCTCTTCCTCGCCTCAAATTACTGGATGATTTACACGTTAATAACAGCATGCATCGTAAATTCTGGCCCATTACTTTATTAGTCGAAAGTCCATGCAAACTTAATTGAACACTGGGCTGGATTTTGAATGACCCATGGAGTCGGGTTTGGAGGCGTGTGGGGGGTTAAATTTGCGGGGTCGGGGTTTCCGACCCCATCCCGACTCCATCCCACCTCCACGCAATTTTGACAAAATCAGTCGTGGGGTTCTCGACTCCGTCCCGCTCTGTAATGCCATTTTGAAACGTTTTAGCTAGTTTAACCCTTTTCTGACGTGAAGTACGCCTGGTGTGAAACACGCCAGTGAAACCTGGCGGGAGCACAAGTGGACAGCTGACTATCAGCTGCAGGTCCACTATTACAACGGAGATGTGATGAAGGTAGTAGTATTAGGTCTGAAAGTCGCCGCTGCTGCATTGAATGTGTTCAGAGACTGCCTGGCCTTTGCTGTGAGAGGACTTGGATGCAAAAAAAGTATCTCTCTCTCTCTCTCGCTCTCTCTCTTCTCCGCCCCCATATTTTGCATCCAGGTCCACTCACATCAAAAGCAAGCCAAGCAGGTCCTCTCTCACCAACAGTCTCTGAGACTAGGCAGTCAGCAATGATGACATCATCAGAGGCGACTTTCAGACTGAAACCACTAATAGGTTCATGGGTTCCCACATGCTGGAACTCAATTGCCCAATTAAGTGAAAATTGCATCATTCATCCACATTAATCTGGAGTCGGGGGGGAAACACGAAATGCGGATTACACGACCCCAACCCGACCCCAAGACAAAATCCAGCCCACTGTATTAATAAACAAGTGCCTATCAAACCTATTCTAATACAAGCTGTAAATAAGCAGTTGACTGCAGACTCACTCTTGGGACACTTGCCTGGGTTTGGTGCTTCTCCTGTTCTTGCAACGAAGGTTCACCAGACTGATTCCTGGGATGGGGGGATTATGTTATGAGGAGAGATTGAGTAGAATGGGCCTATATTCCCTAGAGTTTAGAAGAATGAGAGTTGATCTCATTGAAACATAAGATACTGAGGGGGATTGACAGGGTAGATGCTGAGAGATTGTTTCCCCTGGCTGGAGTGTCTAGAACTAGGGGGGCATAGTCTCAGGATAAGGGGTAGGCCATTTAAGACTGAGATGAGGAGGAACTTCTTCACTCAGAGGGTTGTGAATCTTTGGAATTCTCTGCCCCAGAGGGCTGTGGATGCTCAGTCGATGAGTATATTCAAGGCTGAGATTGATAGATTTTTGGACACTAGGGGAATCAAGGGATATGGGGATCGGGCGGGAAAGTGGAGTTGAGGTCGAAGATCAGCCATGATCTTACTGAATGGCGGAGCAGGCTCGAGGGGCCGTATGGCCTACTCCTGCTCCTAATTCTTATGTTCTTATTCATCCAGCCAGTACTTTCCAAAAATGGTCACTCATTTGTTCTGAATGAGATTGGTTACCTCTGAGTTATCAGGCTGGATCTAAACCTTAGCCGTATGATCTCCATCATAGTATCATAGAAATTTACAGCACAGAAGGAGGCCATTCAGCCCATCTTGTCCGTGCCAGCCGACAAAGAGCTATCCACCCTAATCTCACTTTCCAGCACTTGGTCCGTAGCCCTGTAGGTTATGGCACTTCAAGTGCATATCCAAGTACTTTTTAAATGTGATGAGGGTCTCTGCCTCTACCACCCTTTCAGGCAGTGAGTTCCAGACCCCCACCACCCTCTGGGTGAAAAAAATTCTCCTCGACTCCCCTCTAAACCTATGACCAATTACTTTAAATCTATGCCCCCCTGGTTATTGACCCTTCTGCTAAGGGAAATAGGTCCTTCCTATCCACTCTATCTAGGCCCCTCATAATTTTATACACCTCAATTAGGTCTCCCCTCAGCCTCCTCTGTTCCAAAGAAAACAACCCCAGCCTATCCAATCTTTCCTCATAGCTAAAATTCTCCAGCCCAGGCAACATCCTCATAAATCTCCTCTGCACCCTCTCTAGTGCAATCACAGCCTTCCTGTAATGTGGTGACCAGAACTGCACGCAGTATTCTAGCTGCGGCCTAACTAAAGTTTTATACAGTTCAAGCATAACCTCCCTGCTCTTATATTCTATGCCTCAGCTAAAAAGGAAAGTATCCTGTATGCCTTCTTAACCACCTCTGTCTGAGGCTGAACCACACTGTTCGCAACCTTGGTGTCATATTTGACCCTGAAATTAGCTTCCGACCACATATCCGCAGCACAACAAACACCGCCTGCTTCCACCTCCATAACATCGCCCGTCTCCGCCCTTGCCTCACCTCATCTGCTGCTGAAACCCCCAAACATGCATTTGTTACCTCTAGACTGGACAACACCAACGCACTCCTGGCTGGCCTCCCACATTCCACCCTATGTAAACTTGAGGTCATCCAAAACTCGGCTGCCCGTGTCCTAACTCACACCAAATCCCGTTCACCCATCTCCCCTGTGCTCGCTGACCTACATTGGCTCCCAGTTAAGCAGCGCCTCGTTTTAAAAATTCTCATCCTTGTTTTCAAATCCCTCCATGGCCTCGCCCCTTCCTATCTCTGTAATCTTCTTCAGCCCCACAACCCCCCCCCGCCCCTCCGAGATATCTGCAACCCTCTAATTCTGCCCTCTTGAGCATCCCTGATTATAATCACTCAACCTTTGGTGGCCGTGCCTTCTGTTGCCTAGGCCCTAAGCTCTGGAATTCCCTGCCTAAACCTCTCCGCCTCGCTACCTCTCTTTCCTCCTTTAAGATGCTCCTTAAAACCTACCTCTTTGACCAAGCTTTTGGTCACTGCCCTAATTTATCCTTATGTGGCTCGGTGTCAAATTTTTTTGTCTTAAAATACTCCTGTGCAGCGCCTTGGGACGTTTTACTAGTTAAAGGCACTATATAAACACAAGTTGTTGTTATTTACCTGTCCTGCTACCTTCAGGGATCTGTGGATATGCACTCCAAGGTCCCTCTGATCTTCTGCACTTCTCAGTGTCCTACCATTTATAGGGTATTCCCTTGCCTTGTTAGCCCTCCCCAAATGCATTACCTTACACTTCTCCAGATTGAATTCCATTCTGCCCACCTGACCAGTCCATTGATATCTTCCTGCAGTCTAAAGCTTTCTTCTTCATTATCAACCACATGGCCATTTTTTGTATCATCTGCAAACTTCTTAATCATACGCCCTAATCATGTATATATATACCACAAAAAGCAAGGGGCCCAGTACTGAGCCCTGCAGAACCCCCACTGGAAACAGCCTTCCAGTCACAAAAAACACCCGTCGACCATTACCCTTTGCTTCCTGCCTCTGAGCCAATTTTGGATCCAACTTGCCACTTTGCCCTGGATCCCATGGGCTTTTACTATCCTGACCAGTCTGCCGTGTGGAACCTTATCAAAAGCCTTGCTAAAGTCTATGTACACTACATCAAACGCACTACCCTCATCTACCCTCCTTGTTACCTCCTCAAAAAATTCAATCAAGTTTGTCAAACACGACCTTCCCTTAACAAATCCGTGCTGACTATCCTTGATTAATCCGTGTCTTTCTAAATGAAGATTTATCCTGTCCCTCAGAATTTTTTCCAATATTTTTCCCACCACTGAGGTTTGGCTGGTGGAGATGTCAACATTGTGGCCTGTGAAATTTATAATAGCCAACAAAACTCATTTTTCAAAGAGCTACTGACATGTGCGGAGCTGTATTTCATGGTGAGAATGGCAGTCAGCAGATTTGCTGAGGGCCTTTGGGGCTGGTCAGACGGCCGCTGCCAGAATGGCTTTCCTCAGCACAGAAACAGTGCTGTTTGGAAGCTGGCAGTGCCCAGTGTGAACGACAACAACTGCTGCAGTGATGTGGCATGGCTCAGAGACACTGAAGGCCACAATCAGGGGGCACCGGACCGGGACTACAACTTCCGGCAGACCGCACGGCCGCGCATGCTCAGTGTCAGCCCGCTCCCGACCAGGACTACAACTCCCGGCGGGCCATGCTGCCGCGCATGCCCGCTCCCGGCAAGGACTACAACTCCCGGCGGGCCGCGCACACGCACTGGGTCCCTGGACTCGGCACAACAAACCGAGCCCGAGCGGCTGTTGGCTCTCCCCGCTCCCGCCCGGCGTGAGGCACCGGGCCCAGTTGGGGCGAGTGTGTGTCGGGCCCGCGCGGATGAGCGGCCAGAGCTGTGCTGAGAGCGGCGGGGTGGCGGGCGCCAGTGGCCCCGCTCCCCCCGGCCCGGGCCCTGGCCTGAGCTGCCAGGAGAGCTACGCGTGCAGCGGGGCGGCGGCGGCCTTCGAGTGCGATGAGTGCGGCAGCCTGCAGTGCGCCGGCTGCGAGCGGGAGCTGCACCGACAGACGCGGCTCCGGCAGCACCAGCGGAGCCGCCTGGGCCCCGGCTACAGCCCGCGCTGCGACCAGTGCCCGGGGGCTGGGCCTGGGGCCGGGCCCGCTCCTCGCCGCCCCGCCGCCGCCCGCTGTCACTCCTGCAAACTCAACGTCTGCACCGACTGCCAACGCCGCGCCCACAGCAACCGGCGCAAACACCGGCTGGAGAATTATCCGCCCGGGCCCGGGCCGGCGGAGGGGCAGGGGGAGCGGGCCCAGCCCCAGCCCCAGCCCGGCAGCAGCTTCCTCCTGGTGGACCACAACGAGCGGATCCAGGTAAAGGCTGGGCTGGGAGCCAGGCACGGACAGTGCCTAAAGCGCAATGCCAAGGCTTTCTACAGGCGGAGGGTTAAACCCGGCAACTGCAGGCCAGGCAGCATAAGTGGGGAAACTGTTCGAGACATTAATCTGGGACAAAATTAATTGGCACTTGGAAAAGTATGGGGTTAATTAATGAAAGCCAGCAACAGATTTGTTAAAGGCAATAGCAAAATGCTGCAGATGCTGGAAATCCGAAATAACAACAGAAAACGCTGGAATAGCTCAGCAGGCGAGGCAGCATCCGTGGAGAGAGAAACAGAGTTAACGTTTTCAGGTCGAAGACCTTTCATCAGAACTGGAGACAGCAGGAAATCAAATAGATTTAAAGCAAGGATAAAGCTGGGAAAAGGGGGAGGGGATGAAAGAACAAAAGGAGACATTGAGAGACATTAAGAGATGATCAAGGCAAGAGGTGGTGTTGATGTGACAGGTTAAGGCTGAAAGAAGTGTGCAATGCACTGGCAGAATGAAGGACAGCTGCCAGCTTCTAGGAGGGAAAAAAAAGGGGGGGGCAAATAAAAGGGTGGATGAGAAAATAAAATATAAATGTGATGGGGCTAAGGTTATGATCTAAAATTGTTGAACTCGATATTGAGTCCAGAGGGCTGTAACGTGCCTAAACGAAAGATGAGGTGCTGTTCCTCGAGCTTACGCTGCGCTTCCGTGGAACAGTGTAATAGGCCGAGGACGGTGAGGTCAGAGTGGGAGTGAAGCGGTGAATTAAAGTGACAGGCGACCGGGAGCTCGGGGTCCCCCTTACGGACTGAACGGAGGTGTTCCGCAAAGCGGTCACCCAATCTGCGTTTGGTCTCCCCAATGTAGAGGAGACCACATCGTGAGCAGCGAATACAGTATACTAAATTGCAGCAAGTACAAGTAAATCGCTTTTTCACCTGGAAGGGGTGTTTGGGGCCCTGGACAGTGGGAAGAGGGGAGGTATAAGGGCATGTGTTGCATCTCCTGCGCTTGCACGGGAAGGTGCCGGGCGAAGGAGAAGGGGTGCTGGGGGTGGTAGAGGAGTGGACTAGGGTGTCGTGGAGGGAGCGGTCCCTGCGGAATGCTGAAAGGGGAGGTGAGGGGAAGATGCGTTTGGTGGTGGGATCACGCTGGAGGTGGCGGAAATGGCGGAGGATGATCCGTTGAATGTGGAGGCTGGTGGGGTGAAAGGTGAGGACAAGGGGAACTCTATCGTGGTTCCGGGAGGGAGGGGCAGGGGTGAGGGCAGAAGTGCGGGAGATAGAACGGACACGGTCGAGGGCCGTGTCGACCACGGTAGAGGGGAATCCTCGGTTGAGGAAAAAGGAAGACATATCGGAAGCACTGGTATGGAAGGTGGCATCATCAGAGCAGATGCGGCGGAGACGGAGAAACTGGGAGAATGGAATAGAGTCCTTACAGGAGGCGGGGTGGGAGGAAGTGTAGTCCAGGTAGCTGTGGGAGTCAGTGGGCTTGTAGTGAATGTTAGTGAATAACCTATCCCCAGAGATGGAGATGGAGGAAGTCGAGGAAGGGAAGGGAAGAGTCGGAGATGGACCATGTGAAGGTGAGGGAAGGGTGGAAATTGGAAGCATAGTGAATGAAATGTTCTAGTTCAGGGCGAGAGCAGGAGACGGCACCGATACAGTCATCAATGTACCGGAAAAAGAGGTGAGGGAGGGGACCCGAGTAGGAAGCTGTCCTTCATTCTGCCAGTGCATTTCACACTTCTTTCAGCCTTAACCTGTCACATCAACACCACCTCTTGCCTTGAATATCTCTTAATGTCTCTTAATCTCTCCTTTTGTTCTTTCATCCCCTCCCTCTTTTCCCAGCTTTATCCTTGCTTTAAATCTATTTGATTTCCTGCTGTCTCCAGTTCTGATGAAAGGTCTCGACCTGAAACGTTAACTCTGTTTCTCTCTCCACGGATGCTGCCTCGCCTGCTGAGTTTTTCCAGCGTTTTCTGTTGTTATTTTGGATTTCCAGCATCTGCAGTATTTTGCTATTGTATTAGTCAAACACGACTTGCCTTTAACAAAATAACAGCAGGCCAGGCAGCATCCCTGGAGAGAGAAACGTTTCAGGTCGAAGACCTTTTGTCAGAACTGGAAAAAAGCAGGAAAGGGAACAGATTTTAAAGCAAGTGTAGGGGCTGGGAAATGGGGGAGGGGATGAAAGAACAAAAGGGAAGGTCAGCGATAGGATGGAAGGCAGGAGAAGTAAAGAGGCATTAAATGATATTCAAGGCAAGAGGAGATGGTAATGGGACAGGTTAAGGAACAAAGGATAGCTCTAGATGAAGTGTGAATTGCGCTGGCAGAATGAAGGACAGCTGCCATGTGGGAGGGAAGAAAAAAAGGCACAAACAAAAAGTGTGGATAAAAAATATATATATGTGATAGGGGCCGAGGTTATGATCTGAAATTGTTGAACTCTGTTGAGGCTGTAGAGTGCCTAATCGAAAGATGAGGTGCTGTTTCTCGAGCTTACGCTGAGCTTCCGTGGAACAATGCAAGAGGCCGAGGACGGTGAGGTCTGAGTGGGAATGGAGCGGTGAATTAAAGTGACAGGCAACCGGAAGCTCAGGGTGCCCCTTACGGACTGAACGGAGGTGTTCCGCAAAGCGGTCACCCAATCTGCATTTGGTCTCCCCAATGTAGAGGAGACCACATCATGAGCAGCGAATACAGTATACTAAATTGCAAGGAGTACAAGTAAATCGCTGTTTCACCTGGAAGGGGTGTTTGGGGCCCTGGGAAGTGGGGAGGTATAAGGGCATGTGTTGCATCTCCTGCGCTTGCACGGGAACGTGCCGGGCGAAGGGGTGCTGGGGGTAGTAGAGGAGTGGACTAGGGTGTCGCGGAGGGAGCGGTCCCTATGGAATGTTGAAAGGGGAGGTGAGGGGAAGATGCGTTTGGTGGTGGGATCACGCTGGAGGTGGCGGAAATGTCAGAGGATGATCCGTTGAATATGGAGGCTGGTGGGGTGAAAGGTGAGGACAAGGGGAACTCTATCGTGGTTCCGGGAGGGAGGGGCAGGGGTGAGGGCAGAAGTGCGGGAGATAGAACGGACACGGTCGAGGGCCGTGTCAACCACAGTAGAGGGGAATCCTCGGTTGAGGAAAAAGGAAGACATGTCAGAAGCACTAGTATGGAAGGTGGCATCGTCAGAGCAGATGCGGCGGAGAGGGAGAAACTGGGAGAATGGAATAGAGTCCGGGTGGGAGAAAGTGTAGTCCAGGTAGCTGTGGGAGTCAGTAGCTTGTAGTGAATGTTTGTCAATAACCTATCCCCAGAGATGGAGACGGAGAAGTCGAGGAAGGGAAGGGAAGAGTCGGAGATGGACCATGTGAAGGTGAGGGAAGGGTGGAAATTGTAAGCAAAGTGAATGAAATTTTCTAGTTCAGGGCGAGAGTTGGAAACGGCACCGATACAGTCATCAATGCACCGGAAAAATAGGTGAGGGAGGGGACCCGAGTAGGACTGGAACAAAGAGTGTTCCACATATCCCACGAAAAGGCAGACATAGCTAGGACCCATGCGGGTACCCATAGCAACACCTTTGATTTGGAGGAAGTGAGTGGAGTCAAAGGAGAAGTTGTTCAATGTGAGAACAAGTTCAGCCAGGCGGAGGAGGGTGGTGGTGTTTGACTAACTTGATCGAGTTCTTTGATGAAGTAACGGAGGATGAGGGTAGTGCGGTTGATGTTGTGTATATGGATTTTCAAAAGGCGTTTCACAAAGTACCACATAATAGGCTTGTGAACAAAAGGGATAGCGGCTGCGTGGATGCGAAATTGGCAAAGGGACAGAAAGCAGAGAGTAGCAGTGACGGGCTGTTTTTCAGACTGGAGTGAAGTGTGCAGTGATGTTCCCCAGGGGTCGGTGTTGGGCCACTGCTCTTTTTGATATATATTAATGACTGGGACTTGGGTATACAGGGCATCATTTCAAAGTTTGCAGATGACACAAAGCTTGGAAATGTAGTAAACAGTGAGGAGAATAGTGACAGACTTCTGGAGAACATAAACTGGTGAAATGGGCAGACACGTGGCAGATAAAATTTAACGCAGAGAAGTGTGAAGTGATGCATCTTTATAGGAAGAACGAGGAGAGGCAATATGAACTAAATGGTACAATTTTAAAGGGGGTGCAGGAACAGGGAGACCTGGGGGTGTATGTACACAAATCGATGAAGGTGGCAGGACAAGTAGAGAGGCTGTTAAGAGCAGATGGGATCCTTGGCTTTATTGGGGTGGTTCTCCTTAGAGCAGAGGAGGTTAAGAGGACATTTGATAGAAATGTTCAAAATGATGAATGGTTTTGCTAGAGTAAATAAGGAGAAAGTGTTTGTAGTGGCAGAAAGGTCAGTAAACAGAGGGAACTGATTTAAGGTGATTGACAAAAGAACCAGAGGTGACATCAGAAAAAAAAATTTTCACCCAGCGAGTTGCTGTGATCTGGAACGCACTGCCTGCAAGGGTGGTGGAAACAGATTCAATAATAACCTTCAAAAGGGAATTGTATTAATCCTTGAAGAGAGAAGAATTGCTGGGCTATTGGGGAAAGAGCAGGGGAGTGGGAGTCATTGGACGGCTCTATCACAGAGCAGGTACAGACACGATGGGCCCAATGGCCTCCTGCGCCCTATCATTCTATAAATTCAGTGGTTGCTATGTTTTAAATGCCACTGCCTCTCAATCTCCCCAACAGACATAGTGTTGAAACATTTTAGAGACTGGCACACAGGACGGTGCAGCTCATGTCCGCTCGCCTTATCCCTTTCTTGTTATTGTGACTGCCCTTTCTGGTGGCCGGACTCCCTGGTAGTGTGTGTTTTAAGGATGGATTTCGCTGCTCTGCTCGCGTCTGACTGCTCATTTTGGGCAATCTATGTTCTGCTACTGGATTTCGCTTTAAGTGGCGCACTCACGCTCAGATTTGGGTGGGCCTGGGTGCCATTTGGCTCACCCGTGGCCTTGATTCCTGATTGGGGTGGTGCTTGGAGTGCTCCAATCACCCATGGTTTAGTGTGGGAAATCAGCTGGCGGACCCACTTGTGATCAATGTGCTCCCTGTGCAAAAAGCGTGTGTCAGAGTCTGGTGAGGCTGGCCTGTGGCTCTGCTGTGATGCCTCTACAATTTAAGCGTCACATGATAAGTGGACACTTGAATGAAGTGCTTACCGGAAGGGTTAGCAGCACCTGGAACTGTGTCCGTGCAAGTGTTAGTGCCTTCAGGAGACTAGGGAAGAAATATTGCACTCAGATGAAGCTTACCATTTGTTGTGGATTGCCTTCACATGATTCTAATAAACACACGTGTGTATCTCAACAGGTGCTTGTGCTTGGCTTATAAAGTGGTGATTTGTTGTATAACTGCTTGGAAACAGATTAGAATAAATTCTGGTAAAAATTGTAGTGATTGTTTCAATTTTGACTCCAGTATAGATGATGTATATTCTTATTCTATGATACAGGAGCAAATTTGCCTCCATGAGCAGTGTACTGCACAGCAGTGACGACAGGATAATCTCACTTTTGGGGCCATTACAATTCAAATTACCCTAGTAAAAGGATTATACATGCCAGGAAGATGTCAGGTTTATATGCTAGTGTGACTCATAGAATAGTACAACACAGAAGGAGACTGTTCGGCTCATTGAGTCTACGCCGGCTCTTTCGAAGAGCAATCCAGTTAGTCCCACTCCCCCCACTCTTTCCCCATATCCCTGCAATTTTTTCTCATTCAAGTATTTATCCAATTCCTTTTTGAAGGCTACTATTGAATCTGTATCCACCGCCCTATCGGGCAGCGCATTCCAAATCCTAATCACTTGTTGCGTAAAAAAGTTTTTCCTCATGTTGCCTCAGGTTCTTTTACCAATCACCTTAAATCTGTGCCTTCTGGTTATCAACCCTTCAGCCATTGGAAACAGTTTCTCTTTATTTACACTATCTGAACCCTTCATGATTTGAAACACATCTATCAAATCTCCTCTTGGCCTTCTCTGCTCCAAGGAGAACAGCCCCAGCTTCTCCAGTCTATCCATGTAACTGTAATCCCTCATCCCTGGAACCATTCTAGTAAATCTCTTCTGTACTCTCTCCAAAGCCTTCACATCCTTCCTGGAGTGTGGTGTCCAGAGTTCGACCCAATACTCCAGCTGGGGCCATGTGTGCTGGGGTATCTGTTCTTTGCACTGGAAGCTGGCACTGTAAGTGATTTCAGTGGCCTGGGGCTACTGAGGGGAGTGGGGTGGTGATCAGGCTTTGTTTCCATTCTTGAGCGCTGTGGTTTGTTTGGTACATAGCCTGTTAGCTCACCTGATGTCCATGCCTATACACTTTCCAGCAGGAATCAGTGGATAGCAATCATGAACTCTGAGAATTCCGCCCCTGAAGGTGGTGGGGGGAAGTCTAACTACTGCCCCTGCTGACATCATCTAATTCCGCACAATGCAGGGATTGAACCTGTCGTCTCCTTGTCTGGTTCAGCGAGTAGGTCTTTGTAATAACAACTTGTAGTAAAACGCTTCACAGGAGTTTTATAACACAAAATTTGACACCGAGCCACATAGGGAGATATTAGGGCAGATGAACATCAAAGAGCTAGGTTTTAAGGAGTGTCTTAAAGGAAGAAAGAAAGAGAGGTGTTGAGGGAGGGAATCCCAGAGCTTAGGGCCGAGGTAGCTGAAGGCACGGCCGCCAATGGTTGAGCAATTTAAATCAGGGATGTGCAACAGGCCAGAATTGAAGGAGTACAGATATCTTGGGTGAGGTGGGGTGTGGAAGGGTTGTGGGGCTGGAGGAGATTACAGAGATAGGGAGGAGCGAGGCCTTGGAGGGATTTGAAAACAAGGATGAGAATTTTAAAATCGAGGTGTTGCCGGACCAGGAGCCAATGTAGGTCAGCGAGCACAGGGACGATGGATGGAAGGGACTTTGTGCGAGTTAGGATAGAGGCAGCAGAGTTTTGGGTGAGTTGGAGTTTATGTAGGTTAGAAAATGGGAGGCGACCAGGAGAGCATTGGAATAGTCAAGACTAGAGGTGACAAAGGCATGGATGAGGGTTTCAGCAGCAGATGAGCTGAGGTGGGGGTGGAGTCGGGGATGTTACAGAAGTGGGCGGTTTGGTGTTGGAGCAGATATGTATACGTAAGCGTACATGTTTGTGTTAATAGCTCCTTTTTATGGTTCAGACCTTGAGCACTTGAATTATTGGGTGTGTTGCGATTGCTGCATTGTGGTATCTATTGATAGCCAATATGTGGATCACATGCCAAACATGTCCCAGTAATAGTTTGTTAAGCTGGCTGAAATTTTGAGGACTTGGCATTTGGATCAGAAACTTGCATTCACTACATATTTAAAACTTTAATTGAAAGTACCATCTCAAAACATCTTTTAAATCTGGAATTTATTAGACAACTAGGTAGTTTTATGGATATGACATCTAAATGTAGAGTAGAGAACTGAGATGGGAGATTGATGCATGGAATGTATAATTATACATGTTCTGTTAATGGTGTCTACTATAAAGATTAAGGGGGAAAAATTCAGCTGCTTGCGCCTCCCGTTAGCGCCTTAAGAGGGCGCTAATGGGGCGTAAAGCAGCTAACGCCCGGGCGCAGCGCCACCCACGCCTCCCGTAAAATTCAGCGGGAGGTTAGCGGCGGTGCCAGCCGGTAGCGCCCTGTGGCGCTGCGCCGCCGGCGATGACGTCATCGCCGTGCGCAGCACCCCGCTCGCGCTCCAGCCGCGATCTTCAGTCGCGCCCCCTGATTTACCGCCAGACGCTATGTCCGACGGGTTCAGGGGGGCGTACGTGCGGCCGGGGCGGCGATATTTAAAGGGGAGGTGGCAGGAGGCCATTTTTGTTGCTGGCCGCCTGCCAGCACCTGCCCCCGTTGCTGTCCCCGGCCCCCGTGAAGCCCCCCCACCGTGAAGTGCCGGCTGCGCTCCAAGAGCCCGGCACTTCTCTTGAGTGCCGGGCTCTTTTGCCGGCACTCCCGATCCCTGGGGGCCCAGCTGGGCCCCGGTTCGCGCTGCGCAGGGTCCCTCCCCTTTAAGAAGGGGAGGAAGGCCTGCAATACCGCGGCGCGACGTGCCGCAGCGCCTGGCGCTGCAGCACGTAGCGCCATGATATTGACTCGCAGCGCCCCAAGAGGGATGCGGGGTGCTTCCAGTGGCGCCCCGCTTCCCTCTTGGGGCGCAACCACTGAAGTTCCGGCGCGGGGACGCTAATTTTTTCGGGGCGCTAAAAGTCGCGCCCCGGCGAGGTTAGCGCCCCAAATGGGGCGCGACTGAATTTTTGCCCCTAAGAGTTGGCTGTGGGATGGACTGCGGGATAGTGTTGCAGCTGGCTCCACTATTCCCGGCCAGGATGGCGATGATGGGTAATTCCTCGTCAGTCACGCCTGGAGACCACGCTACTGTAAGTGACTGGGATTGATTTTACACACATCATTTGTATTGTGTAACTGTCTTGCACTCTCTGCATTGTGCTGGAGAAATCATCAATTTGTAGCATTCTGCGGTGGGACGGTGGGCTTGTGTCTCTGATTTCTCCACGCACTCGATTCCTGCTGTTAGCTGGGCCCAGTGGAGGCCAGGTACTTTACCAGAGGGTTATCACAGTTTGCTCTTGCTTAGCTCCTGGCAAGCCAATAGAGGCTTTGGCGTAAATCTGGGAGCAGGTTGCCTTTTTGGCTGGAGATTGTGCTAGGAGATTAGGGTGTGGGAGCAGGTGCGATGTTGAGTTAGTTTAGTGAAGTAATGTGGATGATATATTAGTAATAAGCAGCTTTTTGATTATCTTCAACTACTGCTGTTTCTCTGTTTCTACAGTTGTATTACTCCCTTTTCTCTGTTTGGTCCTGTGCTTACAATACTTCACCTATACCAACATTACTGAAATTCACATCAGTTAAGAGGTGCACAAGATTGGTTGAGGGGAAACTCAACTTTTCTTTGCCCTCAAAACCATTGTTCTCTCTCGCCCTGGCCGTTCCTCCTGTTGCGGCCCTCGTCTTCGCTCCCTTAAGTCCAAGGGATGCATTCTTGAACGCATATGGTGAACAGCTGGTTTAGCCATTCACTGCTAGATCTGGCTGGACCACATAAAGCATTATCGGGTCCTGCTCTCATCTGACAAAACTGCTCACTATTCCAGGATCATTCTGGAATGCAGAGATAAACCCCGGCTTCTTTTCTCGACTGTAAACCGTCTTCTTAACCCCTCTCCCCGTCTCCTCCACCCTCACCTCCAACAACAAGTGCAAGGAGCTCATGGACTTCTTTGTCACTAAGTTCAAGATCATCCGTTTAGCCTAACTTCCTCTTGGATTCCCCCCTGCCCTAGCCGTGAACTCACATCTTTCTCCAGTTTCTCTCTGATCTCCCATCATGCCCTCTCCCAGCTCATCTTCTCCATGAGACCCTGCTCCTGCACCCCCGACCCTATTCCCACTAAACCGCTGACCACCCTACTTCCTTTTCTGGCTCTCATATTAGTTGATATTGTTAACGGTTCTCTCTCCTCGGGTACTGTCCTCCTCTCCATCATATCTGCCGTCATTACCCATCTCCGCAAAAAAAACCTTGACGCCCCCGCCCCGTCCTTGCAAACTACCGCCCCATCTCCAAACTCCCTTTCCTCTCAAGTCCTTGAACGTGCTGTCGCCTCCCAAGTCTGTGCCCATTTTTACCGGAACACCATGTTTGAATCTCTCCAACCAGGTTTCCGCCCCTGCCACAGTACTGAAATCGCTCTTATCAAAGTCACAAATGACATCTTTTGTGATTGACAATGGTAAACTATCACTTCTCGACCTGTCTGCAGCCTTTGACATGGTTGACCACTCCATCCTCCTCCAACGCATCCACCGTCGTCCAGCTGGGTGGGACTGCACTCGCCTGGTTCCATTCTTATCTATCTATTCGTAGCCAGCGAATCGCCTGCAAGGGCTTCTCTTCCCGCTCCCGCATCGTTAGCTCTGGTGTCCCCCACAGATCTATCCTGGTGCAATGGCTTCTCTTCCCGCTCCCGCATCGTTAGCTCTGGTGTCCCCCACAGATCTATCCTGGTGCAATGGCTTCTCTTCCCGCTCCCGCATCGTTAGCTCTGGTGTCCCCCACAGATCTATCCTGGTGCAATGGCTTCTCTTCCCGCTCCCGCATCGTTAGCTCTGGTGTCCCTCACAGATCTATCCTGGTGCAATGGCTTCTCTTCCCACTCCCGATCATTACCTCTGGTGACCTCCACAGATCTATCCTGGTGCAATGGCTTCTCTTCCCACTCCTGGATTGTTACCTCTGGTGTCCCCCAGGGATCTATCCTTGGCCCCTCCTCGCCGTTCTTTTTCCAGGAAGATTTGGCCCATTGAGTCAAGCTTACTGGTATTATTGATTTGATTCAGTGGTCCAGATTATGCAAAGTGAAATATTGCAGGATATAATGTATTTAGGAAGGACAGGGGAGGCAGAAGTGAGGTGGGGTAGCTGTACTAATTAGAAAGAAATTAATTGCTGTAGAAAAAAGGGGCATAACTAACATTAAGATGGAAACAGAATCCATATGGATCGATCGTGCTAATAGGGGTATTCTGCAGACCACCCAATAATGGAAGAAATATGTAGGCAAATCTATGAAATGACTAAAAGGCTTAGAGTAATAATCATGGGAGATTTCAATACTTCCCTCCAATAAACTGTCAAGAGCGGGTGGGGAAAGGGAAAAATGGAATGTTTTTTTTTTAGTGTGTACAGGAATCCTTTCTTACCCAGTATGTAAGAATCCCAACAAGAGAGGAATCACTGCTGGAGTTAGTAATGGGAAATTAAACCAGAGCAGCTAAGAGAAGTAAGCATAGGGGAACATCTAGGCAATAGCGATCATAACATAATAAGGTTTAAATAATGATTGTGAAGGACATAAGACAAAGACCAAAGTAGTAGATTGGAAATAGCTAATTTTGAGGGGATGAGAATGCAACTAGGGAAGGTAAACTGGATTTATTTTTTGACAGACAAAACGATTAGAACAGCAGTGTGAAATATTTAAAAAGGTGATCAATAGAGTTCAGGAGAAATATATTCTGCAAAAAAAAACAGCCAATAATAAAACACCATGGATGAATAAAGAGCTACGGGTAAAATTGAAATTAAAGGAAAAGACATACATCAGTACATAGACAACAGAGGAAGAGGTTGGGAAAGAAGCCAAAAAAATTGGGAAAGCAAAGAGAAACGATGAAATTAAATGGTCAAGGAATATAAAAAGAAATAGTGAAGTATTCTACAGACACATAAATAATAAAAGGAAAATCAGGATAGGGGTAGGGCTACTAAAGGCTACACATGATAAACTCGCAGAAATATGAAATAATTTGCTTTGGTATTTACCAGTGAGACTAACATGGTGGGTATGACATTAGAAGAGAGTAAAAAGGATATCAAGTCATTTAAGATAGACAGGGTGAGATAAACTGGGAGAGGATAAAACTCCTGGTCCAGATGGATTGCAACTGCGCATATTAAAAGTTAGGGAGGAGATAGCTGAGGCACTGTCAGATATATAACAATTCATTGGAAAGGAAAAGGGAATAGTGCCAGAGGACTGGTGGATAGCTAATGTGATTCCTATATTTAAAAAGGGAGATAGAACAGGGAATTGTAGAGCAATTAGGTTAACGTCAGTGGTAGGAAATTTACTCGGAAAAAATAGAAAAACATCTAGAAACCAAAAATATAATTACGTAGTCAGCACGGATATCAAAAGGGAAGGTCATGCTTGAATTCTTTGAAACAGTAACAAAGAGTAAACAAGGCTAATGCAGTAGATGTAATATATTTTGAATTTCAAAAGGTCTTAATAGACTCATGACTGAGGTCAGAGCATGTGGAGGCAGGTGACAAGTAGCAGAATGGATAGCAAGCTGGCTACAAAACCGAAAACAGAGTAAGGTTTAAGGGTAACTATTCAGACTGGCAAAAGGTGGGAAGTGGTGTTCCACAGGGATCGGTGCTGGGATCACTGCTGTTCACCCTTTACATAAATGACTTGGACTCTGGAATCGGAAGTACAATTTCAAAATTTGCTGATGGCACCAAATTAGTTGGTGTAGTTAATACTGAGGAAGACAAAATGCAGGAAGACATGAATAAACTGGCAGAATGGGTGTGTAATTGGCAAATGAATTTCAATATAGCTACGTGTGAGCTGGTGCATTTTGGTAGGAGGAATAAGGAGGCCACATACTGCTGGGAAAATAAGAGTAAATGGGGTAGAGGGGCAATGGGATCTGGGGGTACAGACACACAAATCACTAAATATAGCGACACAGGTTAATAAGGCCATAAAAAAACAAACCAGGCACGGGTTCAGTGGAGGATTGGTATTGGGTTAATCGATGCTATGCAGCCTGTGGAAATGAGGCTGGAGAGGGAGAAGTTCTTTTCCAAAAAAAAGGTACTTAAGTTTTGTTCCATAAACAGTTGCTGAATGTCGAGTCTGATGTGTGCAGTGTATTTTTTATCTGATTAGAATAAGGAATGTGTAATTTTAATTGGATTTTCCCTAGTAATTGCAGTTTGTGTTCATTAGGTGGCAGATGAAGAAGAATTTATTCAGAAACTTGATTGCAAAGCAGATGAAAACCTCAAGGTCATTTCAATCTTTGGCAACACAGGAGACGGCAAGTCTCATACCCTTAACCATACATTCTTCTACGGATGTGAAGTATTCAAGACCTCTCCAGCCCAGGAGTCATGCACTGTTGGAGTGTGGGCGGCCTATGATCCTGTTCATCATGTTGTTGTCATAGATACTGAAGGTTTGCTGGGAGCTACTGTCAACCTAAGTCAAAGAACCAGATTGCTACTTAAAGTACTTGCTATATCCGATACAATTATTTACAGAACTCACGCAGACAGGTTACACAATGACCTCTTTAAGTTTCTTGGCGATGCATCTGAAGCCTACCTTAAACATTTCACCAAAGAGTTGAAAGCTACCACTGCAAGATGTGGATTGGATGTTCCGTTATCGACTCTGGGACCATCAGTCATTATCTTCCATGAGACTGTGCACACTAAATTATTGGGATCTGGTAAGCTGTCAAAAAAATTTTGTTGAGATCTCTGGATATTCCAGTGCATCATATAACTAGATTTTCAGTTTGTTTTCTCCTTGAAATGAAATTAGTAAGTGTTTGAAACTTGTCTAACAGTATTTGTGATAACTGACCATCTGAGCTCATTTGAGGTAGCAGAGTGTTTTGATTCTTTGACCATATAGTCTTCCTGCCTCAACCCTCAGTATGTTTGTATTACCCTGTGCTTTGTGGCCTACCTATTCTAAAATAGAAATCGGGCACCTGAGCTCTGCAATTGATGCTAAATGTAGGGTCATTTTGAACTTGAATAAAGGTGTCTGTGGATGGAAAAGAAGTTCAGAAATGAAGTGTTACGAGCATATATTTTTCCCTTGCCAATTTCCTGCCCTCCACTCCTTTACTAAAGGCATTGACTCGTTGAAGGGTTAAGTTTACCTCTATAAAACACTAGATTGGCCTCAGCTGGAGTATTGTGTCCAATTTTGGGCTCCACACTTTAGGAAGGATGTGAAGGCTTTGGAGAGGGTACAAAAGAGATTTACTAGTCTGGTTCCAGGGATGAGGGATTATAGTTATCGGATAGACTGGAGAAGCTGGGATTGTTCTCCTTGGAGCAGAAAAAGCTAAGAGGAGATTTGATAGAGGTGTTTAAAAATCATGAAGGGTTTAGATAGAGTAAATATAGAGAGAGGCGACATGAGGAAAAACTTTTTTACACAACGAGTGGTTAGGATTTGGAATGCGCTGCCTGATAGGGCGGTGGATACAGATTCAGTAGTAGCTTTCAAAAGGGAATTGGATAAATACTCGAAGGGGGAAAAAAAATGCATGGATATGGGGAAAGCGAGGGGGAGTGGGACTAACAGGATTGCTCTTCGAAAGAGCCGGCGCAGACTCGATGGGCCGAATGGCCCCTTTCTGTGCTGTACTATTCTGTGATTCTAGGTATCAATGTCCCCCATTACCTTACCGTGCTCCATTATTTGTATCTGAGTCTTGACGATGAGTATCGGTAGATTGGTTGACCACAAGGATATCATAGTTGAGCCAGATCCAAACACGTGTTTTTGTAGGGTTGCTGCATTGCCATCAGGATCTGAAATCTTGGCCTGCCTTTCAGTTCACTAATCTTGGGACATGTGGGTGTCAGCTATTTTCTGTATGTGATGAGTATTTCGTTAGATATATATCTATCAGCCCCTGCGCATGCCAGTTTACAACTAGGAGATGTACAAGAGCAATAGAGTTTCATATAGCTTCCAATTTTACCTGGAACTTTGACCCTGAAATGAGCTTCCGACCACATATCCATGGCATAACGCAAGACCTCCTATTTCCACCTTCGTAACATCGCCCATCTCCGCTCCTGCCTCGGCTCAGCCGCTGCTGAAACCCTCATCCATGCCTTTGCTATCTCTCGACTTGACTATTCCAACGCACTCCTGGCTGGCCTCCCACATTCTACCCTGCATAAACTTGAGGTCATCCAAAACTCGGCTGCCCGTGTCCTAACTCGCGCCAAGTCCCGGTCACCTGTCACCCCTGTGCTCGCTGACCTACATTGACTCCCGGTTAAGCAACGCCTCGATTTTTAAAATTCTCCTCCTTGTTTTCAAATCCCTCCATGGCCTTGCCCCCCACCCACCCCACCCCTCCCCAATTTCTGTAACCTCCTCCAGCCCTACAACCCTCCCAGATATCTGCGAATCCTCTAATTCTGGCTTCTAGAGCAACCCTGATTATAATCGCTCAAACATTGGCAGCCGTACCTTCAGCTGCCAAGGCCCTAAGCTCTGGAATTCCCTCCCTAAACCTCTCCACCTCTCTACCTCTCTTTCCTCCTTTAAGACGCTCCTTAAATCCTACCTCTAGCTTTTGGTCATTCGCCCTAATTTCTCCCTATGTGGCTCGGTGTCAATTTTTTGTCTTCTAACACTCCTGTGAAGCGCCTTGGGACGTTTTACTCCGTTAAAGGTGCTATATAAATGCAATGTTGTTGGAAATGCTGTTGCCTCTTTTGCTGTCTGCTCCTTTCTCCCCATGGCTTGGCTGCATTTAGGAACTTGCTATGATGCGCAGAGGTGTGGAAAGCCGCATTGCTGTTTTGTGGTGTACATTACCCCAGCATACTTTGACATCCGCCACCTTGGAAAAATATGGACATAATGCTCCTCTCCAGCTAGGTTCCCCATCCTCTACTGTAGCTGAGAAGGTCCATGGGTGTCTTTGTCTCTCGGTACTCTCTGTGCCCAGCTGGATGGCTGCTGAAGCCCAATAGAAGTGGTACTGTAGTTTGTTTTTGTTCAGTATTCTTGTTGTGACCCCTCCCCTCATCCTGTCATCTTGAATGGGTCAAAGCAGCTCAGGCTGACCATTTGCTGTCTGGACCATGCACAGGCCTTACTGAGTTCTATTAAACAGGCCTTGCTGCATATGCAAGTCTGTTTTTGTGTATGTGTGTGCGTGTTTTTAAAAACAAATCTCTTCAGTGACCACTGTCAGCCATGGATCAGTGCGTTGGCCCAGATTCGAAATAGAACCAACACTACCAACAATGGTTTAACTGGTCATCCATCCTGTACTGTCTGTGGGATACTGCTGTTTGCTTACACAACGATAGTGACTGAGATGGAAAGCTATGTGAAGTGCTTTGGGAAGTTTCTGAGAATTGTGTGAAGGCTTGGTATAAGTGAAACTTACTTTCTTTGGGCTGTGCATTGTGAAGGTTCGGCATGTGATTCAGGCCTGCCTCCTACTGCACCTGATGCTTCTGGACATTATGGCCTGGCGTTTTCCCCTGTGGGTGCAACCTGCAATTTAGACCCGAAGATTCACTGAATGTTGCGCCCATTTTGCTGATGAGCTACGTCCAAGGCACCTTCCAATCTCATTAGGATATGTCCAAATTTAACATGGACATCAATCAGTGTAAACATTTGGAGGCAGGAGACCCACATCGTATGTTTCTTCGTTAAGTATGAAATTTGAAGTTTCAACTCCTTCAACCATCAGGCATAGCCTGTTTAACAACCTTTTTAATGGGACTTCTACTGAGTCATAACGGCACAGAAGGAGGCCAGTCGGCCCATCGACTCCGTGCTGACTCTAGAACAATCCAGTCAGTCCCATTCCCCCGCTCTATCCCCGTAGCCCTGCAAGTTTATTTCCCTCAAGTGCCTATCCAGTCTCCCCTTGAAAACATTGAGTGTCTCCGCTTCCACCACTTCCGTCGGCAGCGAGTTCCAGGTCCTCACCACTCGCTGCGTAAAAAAGTTTTTCCTCGCATCTAGGGGGATCAAGGGGTATGGCGAGAAAGCAGGAATGGGGTACTGAGGTAGCGTGTTCAGCCATGAACGCATTGAATGGCGGTGCAGGCTCGAAGGACCGAATGGTCTACTCCTGCACCTATTTTCTATGTTTCATCTCTCTTGCCCAAAACCTTAAATCTGTGTCCCCTAGTCCTTGTACCATCAACTAGTGGGAACAGCCTTTCCCCGTCTAGCCTATCCAAACCCATCATAATCTTGTACACCTCTATCAAATCACCCCTCAACCTCCTTTACTCTAATGAAAACAAATCCAGTTTCTCCAACCTGTCCTTGTAGCTAAGATTCCCCCATCCCCGGAACCATTCTGGTAAATCTCCTCTGCACCCTCTGAAGGGCCTTCACATCCTTCCTAAAGTGTGGTGACCAGAACTGGACGCAATACTCCAGTTGTGGCCCAACCAGCGCTTGAAAAAGGTTCAGCATAACTTCTCTACTTTTGTACTCAATACCTCTATTTATGAAGCCCAAGATCCCAAATGCTTTGTTAACCACTCTCTCAATATGTCCTGCCACCTTCAGGGACCTATGCACATTAACTCCCAGGTCCCTCTGTCCCTACACACTCTTTAAAACTGTGCCATTAAGTGTATATTGCCTCTCCCTGTTCCTTCTGCCAAAATGCATCACCTCACACTTCTCTCTATTAAATTCCATCTGCCACTTGTCTGCCCATTCTGCTAGCCTTTTTCTGTCCTGTTGCAGTCGATTGATATCATCACTGTTTGCCACACCCCCAAGTTTGGTGTCATCAGCAAATTTAGAAATTCTACACTCTCCCAGGTCATTTGGGGAACACCACTGTCTACCATCCTCCAGTCTGAAAAACAGCCATTTACTACAACTCGCTGTTTTCTGTCCTTAAGCCAATTCCTTATCCAAGCTGCCACTGACCCACCTATTCCACGAGCCTCAATTTTGTTAACCAGCCTTCTATGTGATACTTTGTCAAACGCCTTCCGAAAATCCATTCAGACAACATCCATTGCATTCCCTTCATCAATCCTCTGTTTCTTCATCAAAAAATTCAATTAGAAAAGTCAAACACGATCTTCCTTTTACAAACCCATGTTAGCTCTCAATTAGTTTAAGCCTCTCCAAGTGCCCGTTAATTTTTTCCTTGATTATTGTTTCTAAAACTTTACCCACCACTGATGTTCAACTGACCGGCCTATAGTTACTAGGATTGTCCTTACAACCTTTCTTGAACAATGGTGTCACATTTGCCACTTTCCAATCCTGAGGCACCTCCCCCACATCTAGGGAAGATTGGAAAATTATGGCAAGTCCTTCCGCTATTTCCTCCCCCAATTGCTTTAGCAATCTGCATTGCAAGCCATCCGGACCAGGCGACTTATTCACTCAAAGCATACCCAGCCTTTCCAGTACATCCAGTCTATCAATTTTCACCCCTTCCATTGCTTCTACCTTTTCCACTGCTACCGATCTTTTGTCAGCATCCACCTCCTTAGTAAACACCGATACAAAGTACTCTGAGTATTCTAGCCTTGCCCTGCGCCTCTAAGCGCATACCCAGAGCAGAGAGCACACACAGCTGGTAGTTCCAGTATCAGAGGTTGATGTGACGGTGTTGGTGAAGAGCACACACAGCTGGTAGTTCTAGTATCAGAGGTTGATGTGACGGTGTTGAGCAGAGAGCGCACACATCTGCCTCCTGTCCCAGATTGTTCACCAGTAATATTCTGTCTATCCAAAGGTAAATTCTGAGATGTAGGCCAGATGAAGCATGCCTTTTGTTATAGCACACCACCAATGCTAGCAGTGAAGAAATGCTGTCAATTCCACAACTGCCATCAGAAACCTGGCTTTATCAGAGGGGAACCCAGCCACATCAGCAGGTGCGAGCTACAATAGTCATCATAACTAGAGCTCTCAGGAGTAGGCTGTAAAGAAGCAGACTGCTGACACCTTGCACCGCACTTCAATATCATACAAGCATGTGACTGATTTTTAAAAATAAAACATTTCCCATGTTGAAGAAATGAATCTACAAATTGCTTTCCCCATATTAATTACCAATGAGCCTGTGCAAATACAACTGCAGCAAAGTTCAACACTAAGTGACTCACCCCCTCTCCCCATTCTGAGCTCACAAAAGATAATGCACAGAGTTTTCCTAGTCCTTCTGCTATCTCCTCCCCCAATTCCCTTAGCAACCTGGGATGCAAGTCATCTGGACCAGGCGACTTGTCCACTCTAAGCATACCCAGCCTTTCTAGTACATCCTGTCTATCAATTTTCACCCCTTCCATTGCTTCTACCGATATTTTGTCAGCATCTACCTCCTTAGTGAACACTGATACAAAGTACTCATTGAGTATTCTAGCCTTGCTCTGCGTCTCTAACCATATATCACCACCTTTGTCTCTAATCGGCCCCACCCCGCCTCTTACTACCTGCTTACCGTTTACATGCCGGTAGAAGATTTTTGGGTTCCCTTTTATGTTAACCGCCATTCTACTCTCATATTCTCTCTTTGCCAATCTTATTTTCATCTTCACATCCCCTCTCAACTGATTGTATTTGGTCTGGTTCTCCCTTGAAGAATTCACCTGACATTCATCATACACCCTCTTTTTTTTGTTTCATCATCTTCTCTATTTCCCTCATCATCCAAGGAGCCCTTGCTTTTGTTCTTTTACCCTTCCCTCTTGTTGGAATGTACCTAGCCTGTACTTGGAACATCTCCGCCTTAAAGATCACCCATTGTTCCGTTACAATTTTTCCTGTCAGTCTTTGGTTCCATTTTACCCTGGCTAGAAGTTAGCCCTATTCCAGTTTAGAAGTTCCACTCTAGGTTGTTCCATGCTCCTCTCCATTGCTAATCTAAATCTTATGATACGATCATCACTCGTACCCTAATGTTCTCCCACAGACACTTGGTTGACCTGGCCCACCTCATTCCCCAGCACCAGATCCAGCAATGCCTCCTTCCTAGTTGTCATGATGCGGAGATGCCGGTGTTGGACTGGGGTGGACAAAAATGAGAAGTCGCACAACACCAGGTTATAGTCCAACAGTTTTATTTGAAATCACAAGCTTTCGGAGCTTCACTTCACCTGAGGAAGGGGCCACGTAAGCTCCGAAAGCTTGTGATTTCAAATAAAACTGTTGGACTATAACCTGGTGTTGTGCGACTTCTCATTTTTGTCCTTCCTAGTTGGGCCAAGAACATACTGGTCAAGGAAATTCTCCTTAACACATTTCAGAAATTCCTCCCCCTCCTTTCCCTTTACCCTAGCATTATCCCAATCGATATTTGGGTAATTAAAGTCCCCCAATATCACCACTCTATATAGCTCTTGCATATCTCTGCGATTTCCCTGCAGATTTGCTCCTCTACCTCCCTCTCACTATTTGGAGGCCTATAGAATACCCCCAATAGTGTGATCATATACCCTTTTTGCTCCTCAACTCTAACCAAATGGATTCTGTCCTTGTCCCCTCAAGAACATCCTCTCTTTCCAACACTACAATGTCTTCCTTAATCAGCACTGCCACCCCACCTCCCTTTTTTCCTTCCCTATCTTTTCTGAACACCTTGTACCCTTGAATAATAAGTGCCCAGTCCTCATCGTTTTTAAGCCACGTTTCCGTTATTGCCTCATCATATTGCCACACGGCTAATTGTGCTTGTAGCTCACCAACCTTATTCACCACACTTTTTGCATTTACATACATGCATTCTAAACCCATTTTTGAATTTTTCGAAGTCTTTCTTAGTCTGCTCCTACCTAATATGGTACTACTACTGCCTCTAGTACTATCCAACGCACTCACTCTTTTATGCATCTTATTCCTCTTTTCTACTCTTATATGCTGGTGCCCATCCCCCTGCCAAGCTAGTTTAAACCCTCCCCAACAGCACTAACAAACCTTCCTGCGAGAATATTGCTCCCGGCTCTGTTGAGGTGTAACCCGTCTGGCTTGTACAGGTCCCACTTTCCCCAGAAACGGTCCCAATGCCTCAGGAACCTAAAGCCCTCTCTCCTGCACCATCTCTCCAGCCATGCATTCATCTGTTCTATCCTCCTATTCCTGTAATCACTAGCATGTAGCACCGGGAGTAATCCGAAGATTACTACCTTTTGAGGTCCTGCTTTTTAATCTCTCTCCTAGCTCCCTAAACTCTGCCTGCAGGACCTCATTCCTCTTTCTGCCTATGTTGTTGGTACTGATATGGACAACGACCTCTGGCTGTTCACCCTCCCCCCTCAGTGTCCTGCAGCTGCTCAGTGACATCCTTGACCCTGGCACCAGGGAGGCAACATACCATCCTGGAGTCATGTCTACGCTGCAGAAATGCCTGTCTGCTCCCCTAACTATCAAATCCCCTACCACTATCGCTCTTCCAGTCTTTTTCCCCCTCCCCCCTGTGCAGCTGAGCCGCCTGTGGTGCCGTGGACTTGACTCTGTCTGCACTCCCCAGAGGGACCATCGCCCTCACCAGTACTCAGAACAGAATACTGGTTGGAGAGCGCGATGCACTCCGGGGACTCCTGCACAACCTGCCTGGTCCTCCTCTTCTGTCTGGCGGTCACCAATTCCCTCTCTGCCTGCATACCCTTAAGCTGCGGGGTGACCACCTCTAGAAACGTGCTATCCACGTAACTCTCAGCCTCGCGGATGCACCGCAGTGACTCCAGCCGCCGCTCAAGCTCCGAAACCCGGAGCTCGAGTTGCTGCAGCTGGCGACACTTCCTGCACATGTGGTCGTCCAGGCTACACGAAGCATCCAGGACTTCCCACATGGCACAGGATGTGCACTCCACGGGACTGAGCTGCCCTGCCATGCCTCTATTTAATAGACTAAGAACTAACCCAGCAGAAATAAACTTATAAACTTAAAAAAAAATACACTCACCAGCTACTCACCAATCAGCTCCTTCCCTTGTGCCGACTTCACTTTTTCAAAAACTGCCTCTGTTGAGTTGCTGCCGCTCCTTTTAGCTGCTCCGCTCTCGCTGTGCTCCCTCCAGGGCTGCTCCTGCCGGTCTCAGGCTCCTGCCGCTTGGGACTGCTCCTTTTATCTGCTCTGCTCTCGCTGTGCTCCCTCCAGGGCCGCTCCTTCTCATCTCGGGCTCCTGCCGCTCGGGTTGCTCCTCTCGCTGTACACCCTCCAGGGCTGCTCCTGCCGCTCGGGACTGCTCCTTTTATCTGCTCCGCTCTCGCTTTTCACCCTCCAGGGCTGCTTCTGCTGCTTGGGACTGCTCCGCTCTCGCTGTGCTCCCTCCAGGGCTGCTCCTGCCGCTCAGGACTGCTCCTCTCTCGCTGTGCTCCCTCCAGGGCTGCTCCTGCCGCTCGGGACTGCTCCTCTCTCACTGTGCTCCCTCCAGGGCCGCTCCTTCTGGTCTCAGGCTCCTGCCGCTCGGGACTGCTCCTCTCTCGCTGTGCTCCCTCCAGGGCTGCTCCTGCCGCTCGGGACTGCTCCTCTCTCACTGTGCTCCCTCCAGGGCCGCTCCTTCTGGTCTCGGGCTCCTGCCGCTCGGGACTGCTCCTCTCTCGCTGTGCTCCCTCCAGGGCCGCTCCTTCTGGTCTCGGGCTCCTGCCGCTCAGGACTGCTCCTCTCTCGTTGTGCACCCTCCCAGTTGAGAGTTACAAGCTACACTTCTCCTTCAGAAGATGCTGAAGTGGTTCTGATCACTCGGCAGAGGATTTTACAAATAGACTGTTGAGATGACATCATGGCAGTATTACATCACAACAGTGATCGTTGGCAAGGCCCCTCAGTTTGCAGTGAGGGCTCAAGATGGTGTACTTCAAACTATACCAAGAAAGTAGAATCAAAAAGAAAGGTTTGCATTTATATAGTGACATCTCATGTTTTTCAGACATCTCAAAGCACTTCACCTCCAAATTAATGCTTTGAAGTACCTTTACTGTTCTAAATGGAAATTCTTTCTAAACAGAACATCGCCACATCATCAGGACATCCCAACATTTACAACCAATGGTCACTTTTGAGCTGCCTCCACTGTTGCTATGTAGGCAAGTGCAGAAGTTAATTTGCACACAGCAAGGTCCCACAAACAGCACATGAACGAATGACCAGGTAACCTGTTGTTGTTTGTGTTGGTTCAGGAAGAAATGCTAGCCAGGACCTTAACAGAACATAGAGAAACATAGAAAAATAGGAGCAGGAGTAGGCCATTTGGCCCTTCGAGCCTGCACCGCCATTCAGTATGGTCATGGCTGATCCTCTATCTCAATACCATATTCCCACTCTCTCCCCATACCCCTTGATACCTTTTGCGTCTAGAAATCTATCTCCTTCTTAAATATATTCAGTGACTTGGCCTCCACAGCCTTCTGTGGTAGAGAATTCCACAGGTTCACCACCCCCTGAGTGAAGAAATTTCTCCTCATCTCAGTCCTAAATGTCCTACCCCGTATCCTGAGACTGTGACCCCTCGTTCTAGACCCCCCCAGCCAGGGGAAACATCCTCCCTGCGTCCAGTCTGTCTAGCCCTGTCAGAATGTTATACATTTCAATGCGATCCCCTCTTATTCTTCTAAACTCTAGTGAATACAGGCCTAGTCGACCCAATCTCTCCTTATACGACAGTGCTGCCATCCCAGGAATCAGTCTGGTGAACCTTCGCTGCACTCCCTCTGTCAAGTGTATCCTTTCTTAGGTAAGGAGACCAAAACTGCACACAGTACTCCAGGTGTGGTCTCTCCAAGGCCCTGTATAACTGTAGTAAGACATCGTTGCTCCTGCACTCAAATCCTCTTGCAATGAAAGTGAGAAGTCGCACAACACCAGGTTATAGTCCAACAGTTTTATTTGAAATCACAAGCTTTCGGAGCTGCTGCCCCTTCGTCAAGTGAAGTGAAGGAATACGAATCGGCAAAGCATATATAGACAGAGAACAATGCCTGTGTAGCGTACAATCTCAGACGACTACAGTTAATCTATCTGACTGTTTCTCTGCCGAGGTGTGATGAAAGGCAATCAGGTCAGCCAGGAAGGCACCACATCAAAGACATAGCAAGATACAACTGAGACAATGAGGTGGGGTCACAGGGGGTCTAATGTGTCAAATGCAGTCTGTATGGAAAACCATAAACTTCAACATTTTTACTTTTTTTTACTGGAAATGATAACGCAAAATCATCGAGCAGAAACTGATAGCCAAGTTCCGCACCCATGAGGACGGCCTTAATAGGAATCTCGGGTTCATGTCACGCTACAGAACGTGACTCGACATCGTTGTCTGTCTTTCCAGTTTTAAAAAAAAACACACAAAAAACCCCAAAAAAGTTAAATGCTCAACTGCAGACGGCAGCATTTGACACGTTGGACCCCCTGTGACCCACCTCATTGTCTTAGCTGTACTCTGATGTGTCTTTGATGTAATGCCTCCCTAAAAGATTGTATCTCTGCAGACAAATTGCTCTCTGTGTATATATACTGTGTAATAGATTCCCTCACTGTACCTTTACCTGACGACGGGGCAGCAGCTCCGAAAGCTCGTAATTTAAAATAAAACTGTTGGACTATAACCTGGTGTTGTGCGACTTCTCATTTTTGTCCACCCCAGTCCAACACCGGTATCTCCACATCATGACCTTTGTACATCAACATTTCCCAATCTATCACCATTTAAATAATACTCTGCCTTTCTGTTTATCCACGTTATACTGCATCTGCCATGTATTTGCCCACTCACTCAACTTGTCTAAATCGCCTTGAAGCCTCTTTGCATCCTCCTCACAATCCCACCTAGTTTCCCTGTTCTTCCCTAAATACTGCCTTTTATGCCCATCTGCGCAGGTAGTAGCAACCTTGGTTTAACATCACATCTGAAAGATAGAACCTCCACCAATAGAACACTCCTTCAGTGGTGCACCAGAGTGTTGGCCTAGACTATGTGCTCGAGTCTGAGGGTGAGGCTTCAACCCACAACTTTGTCGTACACTTCTAAAATAACAAGTTAAAATAGAAGCGCTCTCTCCTGACTAAAGTTTAAAAGAGAGCCTGGTTGTCTGATGTGTAAGTTAGTCAGGGTACAGGTGTTTTGTACACTAATGATGACACTAAGTTAAGAGGCACAGTAAATTGTGTAGATGGGAGCAGGAAGGGACATAGACTAAGTGAATGGGAAAAACTATGGCAGATGGAATTCAATGTGGGGAAGTTTGAGGTCATCCATTTTGGATCTGAGAAAGACAAATCGGAATATTTTCTTAACGTTGAGAGACTAGGAGCTGTAGAGGAACAAAGGAAATTAGCTGTCCATTTACACACATTACTGAAAGCTAGTGCACAGGTACAAAAGGTAATCAAAAAGGCTAAATGAATGTTAGCTCTTATCTCTCGGGGGTTGGAATTCAAAAACGAGGAAGGGAGACTTCAGTTACACAGAGCCTTGGTCAGACAACATCTGGTGTACTGCGTTCAGCTTTGGGCACCGAACCTCAGGAAGGATATATTGGTCTTGGAAAGGGTACAGCACAGATTCACCAGAATGATACCAGGACTTATGGCGAATGGGAGAGATACAAGGAACAGCAAAGGGTGACAAAACTAAGAGCTACAAAAAGGGAGTATGAAAAGAAACTTGCAAGGGATATCAAAATCAACACCACAAACTTTTACAATTATATTAGGAAAAAGAAGGTGGTTAAGAGCAATGTGGGTCCCTTAAAAACTGACTGGTGATATTGGGCCAGAAATTCGGCCCTCCACGGGTGAGTACGCGCTGTGTACTCACCCATAGACCCAACGAAAGTGCCGGTTTCGCGCATGCGCTGGAAACCGGAACTTCCGTTCCCCTGAAGGAAGGGGTTCAGAGGTCGAACGCGTGCGCCGGAGAGGCAGCGCGCACGCAGCGAACTTCGGTATTTTTTTCAGGTTTCTCCGTGAGGGTAAGTACGGAGAAGCTACGCGGGGAAGAAGGAGGCGCAAGGCCTGCTTTTAACAAGGTAAGTGGTGAATTAAGTACAATTTAAACATTTTTTCAACAGGTTTATCTTTTTTACATACTTTAAAGAAAGGTAAGTTTATTTTTAGCACCGTTAAAAAGTGTAATTAATTTTTTCAAAAATTTAAATTTTTGTTTAAAGTAGTTAATTTATGTAATTTATAGTTATTTTAAAAATGTGATGTTTTTTTATTTATTTGAAGTTTTAGTGAGGTTTTGGGGCCGATCTCTATTCATAGATTTGACAGGTCTTCCTGTCAAAATCTATGAATGAAGATTCCCTGCTCCGATTGGCTCTTCATGGCCCACGTGATCCCAGGGGACGCTTCGAACTAACTGCGCCCCTGGGATACGCAAGCACTGCACACCGGCAGCTGCAGGAGGCCCAGGAGCCGAATTCCACGCAGGCCCGAAGCACAACGGCAGGCGCGGTATGTAAGTACGCGCATGATCCTTGCACCCGCGGGAAGCCGGAGAGCCGAATTTCTGGCCCATTATAAATGGAAATAAGGAAATGGCGGACATGTTGAATAATTACCTTGTGTCAGTACTTCCAGTAGAGGAAGAGGATAGCATGTCGTACATCCCAAGGAAACTAATACTGAAGCAGGGACAGGGACTCAACAAAATTAATGTAAGCAAATTAACAGTAATGAAAAAAATAATGGAACGAAAGAGTGACAAATCCCTGGGATCAGATGGTTTACATCCCAGGGTTTTAAAGGAAGTAGGTGAGAACATTGCAGATGCCCTAACTATAATCTTTCAACGTTCTCTCAATTCAGGAACCATCCTTTAGATTGGAAAATTGCACATGTCACTCTGCTATTTAAGAATGGCGAGAGAGGGAAACCAGGGAATTATAGACAAGTTAGCCTAACATCTGTTGTCGGGAAATTGCTAGAGTCTATAATTAAGGATAGGGTGACTGAACACCTTGAAAATTTTCAGTTGATCAGAGAGAGCCAGCATGGATTTGTGAAAGTTAGGTCATGCCTGACGAATCTGATTGAATTTTTTGAAGAGGTTAATAAAGTAGTGGACAGGGAATGTCTATGGATGTTATTTATATGGACTTCCAGAAAGCATTCGATAAAGTCCCTCGTAAGAGACTATGAACTAAGGTTGAAGCTCATGGAATTGAAGTCAAATTATTGACCTGGGTAGGAAATTGGCTGAACGGCAGGAGACAGAGAGTAGAGATAATGGGCAGGTACTCTAATTGGCAGGATGTGACTAGTGGTGGCCCACAGGGATCTGTGTTGGGGCCTCAACTATTCACTGTCCTTATTAACGACTAGGTGCTGAAATAAAGAGGCACATATCCAAGTTTGCCGATGATACAAAGATAGGCGGCATTGCAGTGTAGATGGAAGCATAAAATTACAGAGATAACGATAGATTAAGTGAATGGGAAAAACTGTGGCAAATGGATTTCAATATGGGCAAATGTGAGGCCATCCACTTTGGACCAAAAAAGGATTGAACAGGATACTTTCTAAATGGTGAAAAGCGAGAAACAGTGGCGGTCCAGAGAGACTTGGGGGTCCATTTACATAGAACATTAAAATGTCATGGACAGGTACAGAAAATAATCAAAAAGGCTAATAGAATGCTAGCCTTTATATCTAGAGGACTAGAATACAAGGGGGTAGAAGTTATGCTGCAGCTGTACAAAACCCTGGTTAGACCACACCTGGAGTACTGCGAGCGGTTCTGGGCACCACACCCAGGATATATTGGCCTTAGAGGGAGTGTAACTTCGGTTGACCAGATTCTTTCCTTTTGTTCTCCACCACACACACTCACACACTCACTCATTGAGTGGCGGAACAGGCTCGAGGGGCTGAATGGCCTCCCCCTGTTCCTATGTCCTATGTTCTTAAAATATTAAATTATGAGGACAGGTTGCGTAAACTTAGCTTATATTCCCTTGAGTTTCGAAGGTTGAGGGGTGATCTAAACAGGATGTTTAAAATTATAAAGGGATTTCAGAGGGTAGATACAGAGCAATTATTTCATCTGGCCGGCGAGTCCAAAACAAGAGGGCGTAATCTTAAAAGTAGAGCTAGGCCACTGAGGAGCGGAATGGGGAAGCACTATATAGTAGTGAAGGCCATAAAGTTGTACTTTGTGCAACTGCACTGCTTTACACAACATTTGAACCGTGGGATTTAGTTCTTTGGGAAAAGTAGACAGCGCTCTGTCTCATGTCATTGTCTCTAGTTCTGAGTTTAGGGACTGAGGAATAGTTTGAATAATGTTTAGGAACAAAAAAAGCCATCTGACCTGTCTCTGATCTTAATCTCCCCTATCTGCTATCTCACCATAACTAACTGTTGGTGCAATGGGATTGCACTTTGAGGATCATTTCCTGACTACTGTACCATTAGTTGAATTGGAAGGAGGTAAATGCATTTGGGGGTTGTTGCCTTGCATTAAAGTACTCAATGTTACTGCAGATAGACCTTCCGAGATGCCAGAAAAACTGCTACAGGAGCGATTTCGCAAGCTTGGCCGCTTCCCGGAAGCCTTCTGTTCCATCCAATACCGAGGAACCAGAACATATAATCCTCCAACTGATTTTTCCGGACTGTTGCGGACTGTCGAACAGCAGTTGAATAACAACACCACTCGCTCTCCCAGACCGCCAGCAATCATTTTCAAGGCTTTGAAAGTAAGGCATTGCATAAAATGTTGCAAACAAAAAGAAAGACTTGCATTTCTGTCGCACCTTACACGACCACTGGACGTCCCAAAGCGCTTTACAGCCAGTGAAGTACTTTTTGAAGTGTAGTCACTGTTGTAATATAGGAAACACAGCAGCCAATTTGCGCACAGCAAGCTCCCACAAACAGCAATAACCAGATAATCTGTTTTAGTGATGCTGATTGAGGAATAATTATTGGCTAGGACACCGGGGAGAACTCTCCTGCTCTTCTTCGAGATAGTGCCGTGGGATCTTTTATGTCCACCTAACATCTCATCCGAAAGACGGCACCTCCAACAGTGCGGCACTCCCTCAGTACTGCACTGCAGTGTCGGCCTGCATTTTTGTGCTCGAGTCTCTGGAGTGGGACTTGAATCCACAACAATCTGACTCAAAGGCGAGAGTGGTCCCACTGAGCTACCGCTGACACTGAACCATAAAAATCCTTTTCAATTTGGGTGGCTCAGTAGCACCTGCCATCAAAGTTAGTGAAGCTGGTGATGGAAGATCAGTGGGCGTCACTTGGGAGTGAAATTTACTTGTAGAGGTGGAGTCTCTATCTGCATTTCTGATCCTCAACCTCTTCGTTAACAAGTTCAAATGGAGTGTGGGACACACTTGATGGGGACAAAAGGAGTTTGAGATGCAAGAAAAGCAGCCCATCACACCAGAGTCTGGATTACTAGTCCAGTAACATAACCACGATGCTACCATACCTGGTTTATATAAATGCTTTGGACAGTGGCACAGGAAGAATGTTATTTCAATTTGCTGCTAATTGGTGGAAGCTCAGCTTGGCTTAGATGGATGCTCCCTTTCCTCTGAGTGAGCAGGTAGCAGTCTCAAGTCCCACCGTGGAGTTCAAAACCTGACACTTCGGGACAGTCTGGATCCCTGTACTAACCTGACACTTCGGGACAGTCTGGGTCTCCGTACTAACCTGACACTTCGGGACAGTCTGGGTCCCCGTACTAACCTGACACTTCGGGACAGTCTGTGTCTCCGTACTAACCTGACACTTCGGGACAGTCTGGATCCCCATACTAACCTGACACTTCGGGACAGTCTGTGTCCCCGTACTAACCTGACACTTCGGGACAGTCTGTGTCTCCGTACTAACCTGACACTTCGGGACAGTCTGGGTCTCCGTACTAACCTGACACTTCGGGACAGACTGTGTCCCCGTACTAACCTGACACTTCGGGACAGTCTAGATCCCCATACTAACCTGACACTTCGGGACAGACTGTGTCCCCGTACTAACCTGACACTTCGGGACAGTCTAGATCCCCATACTAACCTGACACTTCGGGACAGTCTGGGTCTCCGTACTAACCTGACACTTCGGGACAGTCTGTGTCCCCGTACTAACCTGACACTTCGGGACAGTCGAGCGGGACACCCAGAGTAAGTCAGCGGTGTCCTACTTTGAACAGAAAGATCGAGTCTAGTGATCTCATCAGGATCCCACCTGCAATTTCAACTGAGTGCCGGAGTGGGGGAGGAGTGATTGCTTCACCGTAAGGCAAACGTGTCAGGAGCCAGATCTTGGGCCGGAAGAGGCTCTTCCCTGGGATATAAAAATACACTACAAAAACTTACTGTACACTTGTTGAAAATGGAAAGTTTAGTCGCATTTACACCTGGACACATTTCAGTCAAGTACACGTTCACGTAATTCTTTTAAAACCAAAATGGTCTAAAAACCGTCGAACTATAATGCCTTGGGACTTGTGTTGTGCTGTGCAAGTAGTTACAACAAATAGTGCGTTAGACTTCCGTTCACTGCATCATTGCAGGTGTTCAACAATTGCCTGGTGCTTTGAGTGCTGATGATGATGATGATTTTAATCTTCTGATTTTTAAAAACACCCCTTCCACGCACCACCCGGCCCCAAACCAAACGCTGAGGACTGTCCCCGCGGGTCTCTGGCAGTTGTCAGGCGGTCTCATCCAATCGGGTAGTGAATCTGGCTGGGTGTCGGGCTGGACTGTAGGAAGTTTTATTGCAATGAGGCCCTGCATAAAGTTTGGCAGGGCCCCCACGTCCCTGACCTGACTGGGTGCATCGCCTGCTACTGAGCTCACGCACACCCTTCTTCCCCACCCCCCCTGTAAAAAAATAAAAAATAAAGGCCATAATATTCTGGCCAACAACCCTTCCTCAATTATTGCTACCAAAACCGGATTGTCTGACCATTTATTTGCGGGACCTTGAGTGCAAATTTGTTTCACGTTTCCCTATGTAGCTACAGTGACTGAAATTTTTGCAAGTGATTAATTTGTTGTGATGTGTGATGGAACATTCTGAGAAATGATGAGGCAGTTTATAAATGCTAATTCATTTTTTTTTAAATTAGGAAGAAAGCAAAAGATTGCGCAAGGACATGGGTTAATGGAGCAGGCAGATAGATGGCAAATACAGCTTGATGTAGAGAAATGTAATAACAGTGAAAAATGTCAGACTTTTCAACTGGCAGAACACATAGACAATGCATAGATCTTTAAAGGTGCGAGCCCAAATACAAAATGATTTTACAAAGGTGGATGGGATTTCTGGATTTTATACACCAGGGCATTGAATATAAAAGCAAGGAAGTGTTGTTGTATCTGGAATCCATTTATTTGTGAAGTGTTTGGTAACATCCTGAGTAAGTGAAAGGTGATGTATAAATGTGAGTTTGTTGTTTTTTCCTTGTACCAGACATTGGTTAGGCTATAGTGGCAGTTCACGGGATCCCATTATATAAAGGATGTAGGAGAGCAATGGATAGGCTACATCCGGTTTCCTCCCACAGTCCAAAGATGTGCGGGTTAGGTTGATTTGGCTATGATAAATTGACCCTTAGTGTTAGGGGGATTAAATACGTGGGGTTACGGGGATAGGGTGGGATATGTGTCGGTGCAGGCTCGATGGGCCGAAATGGCCTCTATCTGCACTGTGGGGGTTCTGTGATTCAAGATTCTATAGAATACCAGCAGGAATGAGAGGCTCAAAAATTGGGTCTTTTTTTTTACTCGAACAAAAGTTTAAAACAAGAGGGTCTAATAGAGGTTTTCAAAATGACAGAAGATGATATGACAATAGGATAAATAGTGGAAGTTACGTCCATGGTTGATGAGCAGTAATGAGGCCCAGTGTATTTATATTCCTCTTTTAGAGGGGAGAAAACTCTACTGGAATGTTATGATTTCAAAATCTTCTCTTTAGGCTTTAAGTGACCGTTTCAGTGGAGAGATTGCAGATGACCAAATGGCTCACAGCTGCTTCTTCCCTGATGAATATTTCACTTGCTCCTGCACGTGCCTTAGCTGTGGGTAAGTGATTATGTACTTTTTAAAAACAATTGTGTGGTTATTTTAGTGTCGGTTCAGCAGGGGAGGCAGAACTGGTTCTCGGCAACACTCCTAGGGGTGAACCTGGGATTGTGGCTGTGTACAGCAGTAGAAGGCTAGTCTAATTAACCTTTACTTATAATGGGCGAATTGGTTCGAGGAGTAAGTTATCAAATCGGGCTGATATTGCTGATCATTAATCCTGAGTGCTGGGCCATACTCATTTAATAAAATATTGATTCACTGTTTATAGTTAATTTGTAGAATTAGTGTTTTTATATGCAAGATTCATAATTTGATTGGGTTGAGGATTAAACCAGTAGAAGCTTCAACAGCAAGTGTTTATTATAAATGTAACTGAGATAACTGAAATCCTCGATAGCAGGAGCGTCCTTTCTTTGAACTTAGGTCCAAATCTTCAGGTGAGGACAGCTTGGTGTGAACTGCTGCGCCCCCATCCTCACTAGTGCCCTGTTGGGAGGGCAGTCACCTCAAATTAGAAATAAAACAAAGTGCATCAGAACTGAGAGATTGTCACATCACTTGCATCTTCTGCTTGTCCAGGGTATGTACAGCATGGACAAGGAGTTAGAATGGGGGTGAAACCTGAATAGACAAATGGAACTTGTGCTAATTTCTCGACCATCATACTTGATTGGATTTTATTCCAGCCTCTCCCAGACGTGCTGACTGCTACATGGCTGGCTAGTGGGCTGCTACTTCATTCAGATGCCCATTCTTTGTTTCTGAGCCGAGAGAATAGCAACAGAACATCACAGCATAATCTGGTTGTCATCCGATCTCCGCTAAAATGCACTTTCCATTTGATGGTTATTAGATAACCATCAAGAATGGGAGCCCTAGCTGATTTTATTTTTTTTACCCTTCTTAACTCAGTGGCCCAGCAAACAGAGGATCAGGAATTCAACCTGGGACCTATTGGTCAGTAGGCTTCGGTTTACATCCAATGTTAATTTTATCACAGAACCTCAGCGAAAGTTTGGATTGTATATGTTCTGTCAAGTCCCCAAGTGCTCACTTCTTAATTGATCTGAGTTTTGGGACGGAGCAGAGAGGCTCGGATGGTGGTTAAACCCAGGTTGCTGTCTAAGACCTCCAAATAGATGGCAGTCAAGTTCCACTGGGAGGAGTTTGCTTGCTTCTGTCCCGATGTTTGGGAGGGGTGGAGTTTTAATATAAAATAGAAATTGTAACGAAATAGCACTTGCTGTTTCAAAAATAGTGCCCATTTTCCCTCATTCTGGTCGTTGACATATTATACTGACAAATTGGAGCCATTTTGAGCATGCAGATATGGTACATAAGAATATACGATGGTGAGGTGATGTGTTGTAATGTTGCTCTGATTTAGGGTTAGCTGTAAGAACAGTATGAACCATGCAAAAGATGGCATTCCTCACGAGGCTCCAAGTCGCTGCAGCTACTCACACCAGTATGATAACAGAGTGTATACCTGCAAGGTGAGTGCAGTTTACACGTGGATGAATTAGCTGTGCAAATAGATGTAAATGGATATGATATAATTGGGATTACGGAGACATGGCTCCAGGGTGATCAAGGCTGCGAATTCAACATCCAGGGGTATTCAATATTCAGGAAGGACAGAGGAAAAGGAGGTGGGGTAGCATTGCTGGTTAAAGAGGAGATTAACACAATAGTAAGGAAGGATATTAGCTCTGATGATGTGGAATCTGTATGGGTAGAGCTGAGAAATACCAAGGGGCAGAAAACATTAGTGGGAGTTGTATACAGACCCCCAAACAGTAATGCTGAGGTTGGGGATGGCATTAAATGGGAAATTAGAGATGCGTGCAATAAGGGCACAGCAGTTATCATGGGTGACTTCAATCTACATATAGATTGGGCGAACCAAATTAGTAACAATACTGTGGAGGAGGAATTCCTAGAGTGTATACGGGATGGTTTCCTGGACCAATATGTCGAGGAACCAACCAGAGATCAGGCCATCTTAGACTGGGTATTATGTAATGAGAAAGGATTAATTAGCAATCTTGTTGTGCGAGGCCCCTTGGGGAGGAGCGATCATAATATGATAGAATTCTTCATTAAGATGGAGAGTAAAGTAGTTGACTCAGAGACTAGTGTCCTGAATTTAAATAAAGGAAACTACGATGGTATGAGGCACGAGTTGGCTAGGATGGATTGGGGAGCGTTACTTAAAGGGTTGACGGTGGATAGGCAATGGCAAACATTTAAAGATCGCATGGATGAACTACAGAATTTGTTCATCCCTGTTTGGCATAAAAATAAAACAAAAAAGGTGACTCAACCGTGGCTAACAAGGGAAATTAGGGATAGCATAAGATCCAAGGAGAGGACATATAAATTGGCCAGAAAAAGCAGCAAACCTGAGGATTGGGAGCAGTTTAGGATTCAGCAAAGGAGGACAAAGGGATTAATTAAGAGGGGGGAAATAGAATGAGAGTAAGCTTGCAGGGAACATAAAAACTGACTGTAAAAGCTTCTATAGATATGTGAAGAGAAAAAGATTGGCGAAGTCAAGCGTAGGTCCCTTGCAGTCAGAATCAGGGGAATTTATAATGGGGAACAAAGAAGTGGCAGACCAATTAAATACATACTTTGGTTCTGTCTTCACAAAGGAAGACACAAATAAACTCCCAGAGATGTCGGGGAACATAGGGTCTAATGAGAGGGAGGAATTGAATGAAATCAGTATTTGTAGGGAAATGGTGTTTGGGAAATTGACGGGATTGAAGGCCGATAAATCCGCAGGGCCTGATAATCTACATCCTAGGGTACTTAAGAAAGTAGCCCTCGATATAGTAGATGCATTGCTGGTCATCTTCCAAAATTCTATAGACTGTGGAACAGTTCCCATGGATTGGAGGGTAGCTAATGTAACCCCACTATTTAAAAAAGGTGGTAGAGAAAAAACGGGGAATTATAGCCTGACATCGGTAGTGGGCAAAATGCTAGAGTCCATTATAAAAGATGTAATAGCAGAGCACTTGGAAAACAGTGACGGGATCGGACAAAGTCAACATGGATTTACAAAAGGTAAATCATGCCTGACTAATCTACTGGAATTTTTTGAGGATGTAACTGGTAGAATAGATAAGGGAGAACCAGTGGATGTGGTGTATTTGGACTTTCAGAAGGCTTTCGATAAGGTCCTGCATAAGAGATTAGCGTGCAAAGTTAAAGCACATGAGATTGGGGGTAAGGTACTGATTTGGATAGAGAACTGGTTTGCAGACAGGAAGCAAAGAGTTGGAATAAACGGATCTTTTTCCGAGTGGCAGGCAGTGACTAGTGGGGTACCGCAGGGATCGGTGCTAGGACCCCAGCTATTCACAATATATATAAATGATCTAGACAAGGGAACTGGATGTAATATCTCCAAGTTTGCAGACGACACAAAGCTGGGTGGGCGTGTGTGCTGCGAGGAGGATGCAGAGAAACTCCAGTATGATTTGGACAGGTTGGGTGATTGGGCAGATGCATGGCAGATGCAGTATAATGTGGATAAATGCAAGGTTATCCACTTTGGTGGCAAAAACAGGAAGACAGATTATTACCTGAACGGCAATAGATTGGGAAAAGGGGAAGTGCAACGAGATCTGGGTGTCCTTGTGCACCAGTCGCTGAAGGTAAGCATGCAGGTGCAGCAGGCGGTTAAGAAGGCAAATGGTATGTTGGCCTTCATAGCGAGAGGATTCGAGTACAGGAGCAAGGATGTCTTGCTGCAGTTGTACAAGGCCTTGGTGAGACCACACCTTGAGTATTGTGTGCCGTTTTGGTCGCCTTATCTGAGGAAGAATGTTCTTGCCATGGAGGGAGTGCAGTGAAGATTCACCAGACTGATACCTGGGATGGCAGGAATGACGTATGAAGAGAGATTGGGTCGATTGGGCTTATATTCGCTGGAGTTTCGAAGAATGAGAGGGGATCTCATTGAAACGTATAAAATTCTAACAGGACTAGACAGACTAGATGCAGGAAGGATGTTCCCGATAGCGGGGGAGTCCAGAACCAGAGGTCACAGTCTAAAGATAAGGGGTAAGCCATTTAGGACTGAGATGAGGAGGAATTTCTTCACCCAGAGAGTGGTGAACCTGTGGAATTCTCTACCACAGAAGGCAGTTGAGGCCAATTCATTAAAAATATTCAAGAAGGAGTTAGATATATTTCTTAAGGCTAAAGGGATCAAGGGATATGGGGAGAAAGCAGGGACAGGGCACTGAATTTGGATGATCAGCCATGATCTCATTAAATGGCGGAGCAGGCTCGAGGGGCCAAATGGCCTGCTCCTATCTTCTATGCCATCACTTTCCACTGCAGTCATACTCGTGTAGTTTAAATGGAACGCATCCGCCTACTGAAGAGTGAAGAGGACGCGTACAGACAGGGCAATCATTCCACAGCTGCGCAAGATCAGCATATTTTATCATTTCTGCTGGAAAATGGGTTTCATTTTTAACGACTTGTATTTATATAGCACCTTAAACACGAGAACATCTTCAGGTGTTTGCCAGTGTGAAGCCAGACCTGACGGATTCAGGGAGGTGGCTGAAGCTGTATTCAAAGAGATAGGACACTTGTTGAAGGTGAGAAGGGAATTAGCTGGGCAGAGGGGTGTAAGGGAGAGAATTCTAGGAGATATGGGGCAAGGTGACTAAAAGCGCTGTTTTTGGTTGTACAGCAAAGTTTTTGTCTTTAAATTGATTTGTGACTTGTAGAATAAGATTTTCTGTTGATCCCTTTCCTGAATTATTACCATGGCCAATATTTTCAGAGATGCTCAGTTGATGACAGCCCAAGAAAGAGTGGCTGCATTGATTCACTGGGAATAATCGTATTTTATCATCCTCCTTCCTGACTAGCGGGTAGAAGTTTTGTAACTTGAATTTCGGAATCACTGGCTCTGGAGGAGTATCTGGCACTGAAGAGGATTGATGTCCCAGTTTACTCAGTGAAGCCAATCATTGTCTGAATCAGTGGTGGGCTTAAGCTGAGCTGTTCTCAGGTGATGATCTCGCCTGAAATGCCATGGCTCCATGAGGTTGATATTAAAAGCCAGATTGCATCTTGTAGAACGAAGCAAAATCCTGCAGCTGCTGGAAATCTGAGGTCACTCGATGGTCAGTGGAGAGAGAAACAGAGTTAACGTTTCAGGTTCTGACAAAAGGTCATTGACCTTAACTCTGTTTCTCTCTCCACAGATGCTGCCTGACCTGAGTATTTCCAGCACTTTGTTTTTATTGCATCGTCGAATGCTTTGTGGGATGTACATTCATCCCCAACCTCCAGTACTGTTCTCCCTTTCAACACTACACATTTGATTACTCAGTGAACATTTGAGAACTCCCTGAATCACATTAATATGCAGAACCATAAATGCGAATCTTGTTGAAGGGAGAAACGTTACGCAAATATTTTTTTGAAAGCCCTTAAAAAATTGGTCAGAATTAATACTATTTGTCAGTGTGCTGTATTTTAATTTGGAAAAACTAAATTTGACATCTTGAATTAAATTTCAAGATAAATAAGATTTTATTTGGTACTTCATTCTAAAACTTGCTTATGTGCTGTCTTTCTAATCTGTTACTCATTGTTCTGATTTGAAGAAGTTTTGAAATGGAGTGCTCCTTTGCCTTTCCACTTCTGTCTTCACTTCATTAAAAACCTTCTGAAAACCGATCTTTGTGAGCAAGCTTTCAGTTACGACCCCCTAACTCTCCTCCATGGCTTGGCATTCGTTCTTTGATCCCTTTTATCTGTTTTGGTTTTTTTCTCCTCCCCTCCCCCTCTGTAAAGAACTTTGCCCATTTTCCACGTTAAAGGCGCAGTATAAAATGGCAGCTTGTATGAATGCAGGGCTTCCACGTAAAGTCAACATTTCCTGTACGTTAAAATTAAACCTCGATGGTCAGTTCAATAGATATTCTCCAGGAGAGGTCACTCGATGGTCAGTTCAATAGATATTCTCCAGGAGAGGTCACTCGATGGTCAGTTCAATAGATATTCTCCAGGAGAGGTCACTCGATGGTCAGTTCAATAGATATTCTCCAGGAGAGGTCACTCGATGGTCAGTTCAATAGATATTCTCCAGGAGAGGTCACTCGATGGTCAGTTCAATCGCCACTGATTTTTATTGTCCTCCCCAATCCAGGAGTGCTGAAGCCATTTATAGCATCCCAGCTCAGATCAGTTAACTGAACGCGGAATGGGGATTGAATTTTGCACCCTACTGGTTTGTCACTGCCTGGGGAATTTACCCACTCGCCACCGGAGCAGCTACACACACTTACAATAACCATCCTTTGCTGTTGAATAGTGTCCGGGATGCTTGGCTGGGGAGGTGTGGGTTGTTTAAAAGTGCTTATTCAGTTTCAAATGATAGTTTTATTTCAGGCCTGTTATGAGCGTGGGAAAGAAGTGATTGTGGTGCCCAAAACATCTGCTTCCACAGACTCGCCTTGGTTGGGTCTCGCCATATACGCCTGGTCAGGGTGAGTCTCCAATACCTTAATAACTTAATCACCAAGACCATATCCATCTTAAAACCCTGTCAACCCCACAACAGCAGCAATACAGTTCAATGTATAGTATAAAGACTTCAGCACAATAGTGTTGACAAATCAATATTTCATTGACTCTGTTAATATCCTACTCTTCCACGTTTACAGGTTTTTAAACTACTGAATGTGTTGAATTGGTTGAAAAGCTTGTTGTCTCTTGCAGGTACGTGATTGAGTGCCCAAACTGTGGGATCATTTATCGTAGTCGGCAGTATTGGTTTGGAAACCAGGATCCAGTGGACACGGTTGTGAGAACAGAGATTGAACACGTCTGGCTTGGAGTGAGTAATGCACATTCAATCTCTTGTGATGTAAAGACAACGCTTTGTTATCCAGGCTTTATTAGCTGGGCAGGAGCAGAAAAACGGGAGCAGATTACCTGTCCGTGCTTTGGGCTGGGAAGTGACTTGTTTCTGTGTCTTAAATAGGAAGTTAGAAATGTCAAACTGTAGTTGATACTATTCCTTACACAGTCTGTTTTCCTACTTGTGTCTATCAGTTTTTGGGTGCACCCACTTTCATTTCAGAGAAGGGTATTGGATGACTCGGGTGTTAAGTGGCTGACCTAAACACACAAGGAAGGTCAGAGTTGATCACTGGTCGGCACTGAGCTAGCTGATCTCGAGCCAGGACAGCAGGACAGGTGCTATAATTATCATCAGCATCCAAGCATTAATGAGGGGGAAATTGGCCAGAGTTCCTGCTTCTAATCCATATCACTGCGGGAAGTGCATGTGTGGACGTTGGGAGAGATCAGGATTGGGCTTGAATTGCATAGAATTTACAGCACAGAAACAGGCCATTCATCCCAACTGGTCCATATCGGTGTTTATTCTCCACATGAGCCTCCTCACACCCTACTCCATCTAACCCCGTCAACATATCCCTCTATTCCCTTCTCCCTCATGTGCTTATCTAGCTTCCCCTTAAATGTATCTATAGTATTCGCCTCAACCGCTCCCTGTGGTAGCGAGTTCCACATTCTCACCATTCTCTGGGTAAAGAAGTTTCTCCTGAATTCCCAATTGGATTTATTAGTGACTATCTTATATTTATGGCCCCTAGTTCTGGTCTGGCCTGCAAGTGGAAACATCTTCTCTACATCTACCCTATCAAACCCCTTCATAATCTCAAAGACCTTTATCAGGTCACCCCTCAGTATTCTCTTTTCTAGAGAAAAGAGCCCCAGCCTGTTGAATCTTTCCTGATGGGTATAATCTCAGTTCTGGTATCATCCTAGTAAATCTTTGCACATTTTCCAATGCCTCTATATCCTTTTTATAATATGGAGACCAGAACTGTGCACAGTGCTCCAAGTGTGGTCTAACCAAGGTTCAATACAAGTTTAACATAACTTCACTGCTTTTCAATTCTATCCCTCGAGAACTAAACCCCAGTGCTTTGTTTTTTTATGGCCTGATTAACCTGCATCACTACTTTTAGTGATCTATTTCATTTCCTGCTTTTTTCCAGTTCTGACGAAAGGTCTTCGACCTGAAACGTTAACTCTGTTTCTCTCTCCACGGATGCTGCCTGGCCTGTCGAGTTTTTCCAGCGTTTTCTGTTGTTATTTCGGATTTCCAGCATCCGCAGTATTTTGCTATCGTATCTCACTACTTTTAGTGATCCCTCTGCTCCTCTACCCCATTTGGGTTCTTATTTTCCCAGCAGTATGTGGCCTCCTTATTCTTCCTACCAAAATGCACCACCTCACAATTATCTATATTGAAATTCATTTGCCAATCACATGCTCATTCTGCGCATTTATTTCCCTGTATTTTGGAGGAGTCCTCCTTAGTGTTAACTACACCACCCAATTTGGTGTTGTCTGCAAATTTTGAAATTGTACTTTCGATTCTAGAGTCCAAATGGTTTATATAAATGGTGAACAGCAGTGGTCCCAGCACCGATCCCTGTGGAACACCACTTCCCACCTTTTGCCAGTCTGAGAAACTACCTTTAACCCCTAATCTTTTTTTTTGTGATGTCCTCAGGGTCAAATAGCCTGTTGATGCGCACTCTCAGCTTGCATATGAAGAATGATTACTTGGCCAAGGTGCCGGGGCAACAGGCTTTTGTTGAATCATACCATAGCCAAGAGTCAACACCTTCAGATGAGGGGAAATAATTGACCGAAGGCGAAAGGACAAACTGGTACTTCAATTTCAGTTTGTTCTGAAGGAATGTGATCAATGCAGCATGTTCAGCCATTTTGTGTAAATCATTAACTTATGCCAGTTTTCCTATGGTTATTAGTTAGCCGGAGAATGGTGATTGGTTGAGGCTCAGTTAGTACTTGGATACTGTAGTTATAGAGGTGATTTTGCAAGAAATTCTCGAATCCCCTCACTTCCAATGTAATAGCTGGAGTCAAGGTGTCAGGAGCTGTTTAACTGTGTATTGAGGCCTTCATATTAGCGCAGGCACGTCTCGTCCTGTTTTCAGAAACTAAATTTAAACACAGAAGCGTGCACACTAGGCGTTGACTCCTTGATGACGTATGGTTGCCTGGGGGACTGGGCACCCTTCGGTACCTTGCTTGTCAGGTCTGACTTCATATGTGAGCGAAGCACCAGCGGGGTAATTGATTGTGGTGGGCAGCACTGCTGAACCTTAACCTGGCCTTTTGTGATGATCCTAATTCCGTGCTCTTCCAGTACGGATTGCTGGAGAATGATGAAGAGCAGGAACCCTGGCAATTCCTTCTCTTTGCTCTCCCTAACCCAGGAATGCTGATCCTAGTTGCAGGGTCCCTCTTGCGACCCAGTTAACTCTGCACAGATCCCTGGGGATCGCACCTGGGACCTGGTCTGCGTGGCTCTGCTATTCACCATCTTAATCAGGAGATCTTTTATTATTGCAGTTTTAAAAGTTTGTATTTGAACTCCAGAATAAACATCTAGGACAAGAAATAGGTGCCTGACAATGAGATGCCTACTGACCAACATACCACGTGTCATCACAAGAGGCCAGGCTGGTGACCAGGATAAGCTCTCCACCCCCCGCCAATATCACAGGCAGGGAACAGGATAAACTTGGCAAGCTATATGGATGATCGGAGAATGGTATATTCCACTAAAATGCTTCCTCTCCCTGTACTTTTCTCCTTTTAAACCATGCGCATAATGCCATCAGAATCGCTGAAGGAATCCTGTTTGCCTATTGCACAAAACGCATGAAATGTCGTGCATTCCAAAGTGGCAGTCGTGTAACAAAAGTAGCCTTTGATTCTCACCCTTTAGCCTAAAATGTGATGTGAATGATATTCAACCTGTGGAAAGCCTTTAAAATGAAAAAGAGACAGATTAGCAATGAAGAATACAGCAGCTAGAAGTAAAGTGGCCGCTGTTTCCCTCTGCGGTATTGTGATAAATTGAGTTGTTGATTAGCTTTAATGCGCAACATAATGGCCAGTCTGTTGTGCTTGGCTGCTTTGGAATGGTTTTATTTATTTCTAAAAGGCAGGATTGCCTCTTTTTTAAATGTAAGGCTCATTCGTTCAGTCACCTTTTCTTGGATTGTCCTGTGCGACACACTGTCCTGTGGGTGAGGACAGTGACTTAGTTTGAAACCTGTACCCTGAGACCAGCTGTTGAGGGGTTAGAGAGCAAAGGCGGACTGGCTGGTTGTCTGCGACTTGGTTGAGTTTTTGGGGGCAGTGTGGGAGGGGACGGGAGCGCCTGACTACTGCTGGCATCATCCTAAAATACCAGAGCTGCTGCTGCTACTTAGTGGGGATTGCAAGCACAAAGCTGTCCTGTTGTGTAGCACATTGGCTCCATGTGCATTCCATTACCTCAGTTATTTTTGAATAAATATTGGTCAGTAGAATGACATTTCTCTCTTTCTCAGACGGACGGATTTCTAAAAGACAATAACAATGCTGCACAACGATTGCTGGATGGCGTGAATTTCATGGCACAGTCAGTTTCAGAATTTGGTGCAAAACCAACTAAAATGGTGACGGCCTGGCTCACCGATCAGATTGCCCCAGCCTACTGGAGGCCCAACTCTCAGATTATAGTAAGTGCCAAAATGTCTATTTGTGTTTTCTGCAGTAGCACTAGTCTTACACTGCACATCATTCCTCCTTCCGCTGCGCGACATTCCCCTTCCGCTGTGCGACATTCCCCCTTGCGCTGCGTGACATTCCCCACAGGTGGGCAGGTGGCCCAGTTGTCCACTTTTACCAATTGCACTCTTTCGCTGACCATGAGGAGCCATCTGAGTGGCAGAGGCCGACTCGCTGCCTTTGTTTTCTACCCCCTTGAGGGGCACATCTTGGATCTGCACGGCATTTACCTAAAGGTGTGGCTCACATCTGAATCGCCATCTGAAGAATGGCAGGCAAATATGACCATGTCTTGATGGGAATATGCTTGAATAATTCACCCTGTGCGGGGCGCGACCAGTATACTCCCTGATCCCTCTTGCTCTTCTGTGCCTGCACTTTCTAAGTTCTAGTGAGAGGCAATTTGAAAGCAGGCATTTTGTGCTGAATTTTCATTTCAGCCAAGTTTCACGCCAGTGAAGCCATGAGTTTGAGTGCTGCTCATGCCTTTAAACCTGATCGTGATATCCCTGGAGAGTGGATAGGGAGGGAGGGCAATTCAGGATCTGGATCAGCCCGCTTCCTTGCAGTGCTAATAGTGGATGGGAGCAACTGTCAGGGTCATCTTGTTTAAGGGAAGTTCGGGCACAGGAACATTTTATGGAATATAAAGGAGAAAATAAGCTTAAAGTTTAAAAACAACACCCTTCCTTCTTTCCCCGTGTGTAGCTGCTCCACAGATTCCGTTCCCGGCCTGTGTTGAGTGAGCTGATCTCGGCTCGGGGTTGGTGATTAGGCGCTATGCTGGGGTTAAGAATCCCTGCTCCTGCTCACAAGCATCCCATTCTGGAAAGTGCACGTGTGGATGTTGATGTGAGGACAGGATTGGCTGATGCACCCCACGGTTGGCCGGATGTTGAGCGACACCTACGTGTGAAAAGACAGATAGAAAAAGACCAGCTGGTCTTTTGAGTCTGTCCCATTCAGCCATGTTGAACCTGAACAACACAACTCCCAATACTCTCCCCACCCACCAGCAGCCATGGAATCGACTGTCAGGCAAACTTAGATTTTTTAAAAAAAATCCTAGGCCAATTTGGAGAAAAGAAAATCTGTGAAATTCCTCTCCGCTTCCCGAAGGCAGTCAGAAGCTAGTTCCGGGGGCAACCATGAGCACAAGGTGCATCACCCAACATCCCACCTACCTTTGTATGCAGCATCATCAGCCTCCTTCTGAATGTTTGCAGTAAATCAGCATCTACGCACGAGCCGGCAACCTATCCTGATGGTCACTAATCCTCTGGGAGAGGAAAAACATCCCGACATCGAGGCTAGTTGTGTGCTTACACCGCTTGTCCCCTCGTTCTCCCGAACTCCTCGAATTCAGATCATCTTTACACACGTGCAACATCCAGTCCCCCCCCCTTTATTTTAAATACTTCAATCAAGCCTCTGCTTCTGTAGAGTAAAGAGAGACCCAGCTCCCTCAGCCCATCGTGATAGCTCAGGTTTTAGACTAGGTATTAATCCTCTGGCTGTCCTCGGAATCTTTTCTTGGCCTCTATCTTCCGCGATGTGAGGAGACCAGACCTGGGCACAGTATTCTGGATGGTTGCAGGGGATTAATATAATCACGAGTCTGTCAGTACGAGGTGGCTGATTCTCTGGAGTAGGTGGGTGAATACCACATTTGGGATGTTTAAAGCCGAAATTAAATTCTAGGAAAACTCTGTGCATTATCTTTTGTGAGCTCAGAATGGGGAGAGGGGGTGAGTCACTTAGTGTTGAACTTTGCTGCAGTTGTATTTGCACAGGCTCATTGGTAATTAATATGGGGAAAGCAATTTGTAGATTCATTTCTTCAACATGGGAAATGTTTTATTTTTAAAAATCAGTCACATGCTTGTATGATATTGAAGTGCGGTGCCAGGTGTCAGCAGTCTGCTTCTTTACAGCCTACTCCTGGGAGCTCTAGTTATGATGACTATTGTAGCTCGCACCTGCTGATGTGGCTGGGTTCCCCTCTGATAAAGCCAGGTTTCTGATGGCAGTTGTGGAATTGACAGCATTTCTTCACTGCTAGCATTGGTGGTGTGCTATAACAAAAGGCATGCTTCATCTGGCCTACATCTCAGAATTTATCTTTGGATAGACAGAATATTACTGGTGAACAATCTGGGACAGGAGGCAGATGTGTGTGCTCTCTGCTCAACACCGTCACATCAACCTCTGATACTAGAACTACCAGCTGTGTGTGCTCTTCACCAACACCGTCACATCAACCTCTGATACTGGAATACCAGCTGTGTGTTCTCTCTGCTCTGGGTATGCGCTTAGAGGCGCAGGGCAAGGCTAGAATACTGAGTACTTTGTATCGGTGTTTACTAAGGAGGTGGATGCTGACAAAAGATCGGTAGCAGTGGAAAAGGTAGAAGCAATGGAAGGGGTGAAAATTGATAGACTGGATGTACTGGAAAGGCTGGGTATGCTTTGAGTGGATAAGTCGCCTGGTCCAGATGGCTTGCAATGCAGATTGCTAAAGCAATTGGGGGAGGAAATAGCGGAAGGACTTGCCATAATTTTCCAATCTTCCCTAGATGTGAGGGAGGTGCCTCAGGATTGGAAAGTGGTAAATGTGACCCCATTGTTCAAGAAAGGGTGTAAGGACAATCCTAGTAACTATAGGCCGGTCAGTTGAACATCAGTGGTGGGTAAAGTTTTAGAAACAATAATCAAGGAAAAAATTAACGGGCACTTGGAGAGGCTTAAACTAATTGAGAGCTAACATGGGTTTGTAAAAGGAAGATCGTGTTTGACTTTTCTAATTGAATTTTTTGATGAAGAAACAGAGGATTGATGAAGGGAATGCAATGGATGTTGTCTGAATGGATTTTCGGAAGGCGTTTGACAAAGTATCACATAGAAGGCTGGTTAACAAAATTGAGGCTCGTGGAATAGGTGGGTCAGTGGCAGCTTGGATAAGGAATTGGCTTAAGGACAGAAAACAGTGAGTTGTAGTAAATGGCTGTTTTTCAGACTGGAGGATGGTAGACAGTGGTGTTCCCCAAGGGTCAGTGCTGGGGCCACTGCTTTTCTTGATGTATATAAATGACCTGGATATTGGAATACAGAGTAGAATTTCTAAATTTGCCGATGACACCAAAATTGGGGGTGTGGCAAACAGTGATGATACCAATCGACTGTAACAGGTCATAGAAAGGCTAGCAGAATGGGCAGACAAGTGGCAGATGGAATTTAATAGAGAGAAGTGTGAGGTGATGCATTTTGGCAGAAGGAACAGGGAGAGGCAATATACACTTAATGGCACAGTTTTAAAGAGTGTGTAGGGACAGAGGGACCTGGGAGTTAATGTGCATAGGTCCCTGAAGGTGGCAGGACATATTGAGAGAGTGGTTAACAAAGCATTTGGGATCTTGGGCTTCATAAATAGAGGTATTCAGTACAAAAGTAGAGAAGTTATGCTGAAACTTTATATAGTGCTGCTTAGGCCACAACTGGAGTATTGCATCCAGTTCTGGTCACCACACTTTAGGAAGGATGTGAAGGCCCTTGAGAGGGTGCAGAGGAGATTTACCAGAATGGTTCCGGGGATGGGGCATCTTAGCTACAAGGACAGGTTGGAGAAGCTGGATTTGTTTTCATTATAGCAAAGGAGGTTGAAGGGTGATTTGATAGAGGTGTACAAGATTATGACGGGTTTGGATAGGCTAGACGGGGAAAGGCTGTTCCCACCCGTTGATGGTACAAGGACACAGATTTAAGGTTTTGGGCAAGAGATACAGGGGAGATGTGAGGAAAACCTTTTTTATGCAGCGAGTGGTGAGGACCTGGAACTTGCTGCCGACGGAAGTGGTGGAAGCGGACTTTCAAGGGGAGACTGGATCGGCACTTGAGGGAAATAAATTTGCAGGGCTACGGGGATAGAGCAGGGAAATGGGACTGACCGGATTGATCTACAGAGAGCCGGCAGGGACTCGATGGGCCGAATGGCATCCTTCTGTGCCGTTATAACTCTGACTCTGCACCTGCTAGTTGTTGATGTCCTTCACCCAGCCTTGGTTCACCCTGAGAATCCGAGATGATGGGGCATGCTATATGGAGCAGCTCCTTCATGCCTTCCTGTCATTCTCCCCTCGATCTTTTTGTCCTGTTGACGGCAGTTGAGAGGCGTTCAGTTTCTGTGTGGCACAAGGAGGAGACGTGAGACTGGATTGATGTTAAATGTCGGTCACTTGCATCAGTTGGTAGGCTGGGCTCTGTCCTCATGGTGTATGGAGGATGCTCTCCATTCAAAGCATGGCAGTTGTCCTCGTTGGTCATCTGTTTGGTAGCATAAATAGTTTGATTATTTCAAATGCTAAATATTAAAGTACAAACCTCCAAATTCTGCAGAATTGATTTTAAAGGACAGATATGCTACTGCAGTCTCCCAGACGCAGGGTCAGACTGCTGCTAGTGTGAGGAAGCTGGAATGGTGTGAAGGAAGTTGCAACATGCAGTACAAGACAAATACAAGCCCCTCTAGCAGTGGACAGAGTTTTAATGGATGTTACATTTATTCCATAGAACTGTCATAAGTGCAATAAACCCTTTGAAGAGCAAGAAGCAAAGCACCACTGTCGAGCCTGTGGCGAAGGCTTCTGTGATGGTTGCTCATCGAAATCCAAGCCTGTTCCCGAACGTGGCTGGGGTTCCGTCCCTGTCCGTGTGTGTGATGCGTGTTATGAAGGTGCAATAATCAGAACAGGTAATCAATAATCAGAGTGGGTAACTCCAAGTTGTATTTATTTAAAAATCTCAGCTGATTTCAGGCAACTATTTGCAGCTGGGCAAAATGCGCTGACCGTCGTGATGAGATTTTGGATGCTAACAATTAGGAGAGGCAGTTGTGAAGTGGAGATTGGCCTTTTTTTTAATATGTTGGTTACTTTGCTTTTTTGTTTTACTGTCCAACGCCTACATGTTTTCAGTTGGAGGCCTTTGTATTGAATAATAGAAAGTTACAGCAGGGAAGGAGGCCATTTCGGCCCATCGTGTCCACGCCGCCCAACAAAGAGCTATCCAGCCTAATCCCACTTCCCAGCTCTTGGTCCGTAGCCCTGCAGGTTAGAGCATCCCAAGTGCACATCCAAGTACTTTTTAAATGTGGTTAGGGTTCCTGCCTCTACCACCCTTTCAGGCAGTGAGTTCCAGACCCCCACAACCCTCTGGGTGAAGAAATTTCCCCTCAAATCCCCTCTAAACCTTCCACCAATTACTTTAAATCTGTGCCCCCTGGTTTTTGATCCCTCTGCTGAGGGAAATAGGTCCTTTCTATCCACTTTATCTCGGCCCCTCAATTTTATACACCTCAATAAAGTCTCCCCTCAGCCTCCTCTGTTCAAAGGAAAACAAACCCAGCCTATCCAATCTTTCCTCATAGCTAAGATTCTCTACTCCCGGCAACATCCTTGTAAATCTCCTCTGTACCCTCTCTAATGCAATCACATCTTTCCTGTAATGTGGTGACCAGAACTGCACACAGTACTCTAGCTGAGGCCTAACTAGTATTTTATACAGTTGAAGCATAACCCCCCTGCTCTTGTATTCTATGCCACGGCTAATAAAGGCAAGCATTCTGTATGCCTTCTTAACCACCTTATCTACCTGGCCTGCTACCTTCAGGGATCTGTGGACATGCACTCCAAGGTCCCTTTGTTCCTCTACACTACTCAGTGTCCTACCATTTAATATGTATTCCCTTGCCTTGTTAGCCCTCCCCAAATGCATTACCTCACACTTCTCCGGATTGAATTCCATTTGCCACTGTTCTGCCCACCTGACCAATTTATTGATATCTTCCTGCAGTCTACAGCTTCCTTCTTCAGTATCAACCACACAGCTGATTTTAGTATCATCTGCAAACTTCTTAATCATACCCCCTATTTTCAAGTCTGGATCATTGATATATACCACAAAAAGCAAGGGACCTAATACTGAGCCCTGCGGAACCCCACTGGAAACAGCCTTCCAGTCACAAAAACACCCATCAACCATTACCCTCTGCTTCCTGCCTCCAAGCCAGTTTTGAATCCAACTTGACACTTTGCCCTGGATTCCATGGGCTTTTAACTTCGTGACCCGTCTGCCATGTGGAACCTTAGCAAAAGCCTTGCTAAAGTCCATATACACTACATCAAGCACACTACCCTCATCTACCCTCCTTGTTACCTCCAAGTTTGTCAGACATGACCTTCCCTTAACAAATCCGTGCTGACTATCCTTGATTAATCCGTGTCTTTCTAAATGATTTATCCTGTCCTTCAGAATTCTTTCCAATAATTTTCCCACCACCGAGGTTAGGCTGACTGGCCTGTAATTATTCGGTCTGTCCTTTTCTCCCTTTTTAAACAAGGGTACCACATTAGCAGTCCTCCGGCACCACACCTGAAGCCAGAGAGGATTGAAAAATGATGGTCAGGGCCTCTGCTATTTCCTCTTTTGCTTCGCTTAACAGCCTGGGATACATTTCATCCGGGCCTGGGAATTTATCCACTTTTAAAGCTGCTAACCCCCTTAATACTTCCTCTCTCTCTACGTTTATTTCATCTAATATTTCACACTCCTCCCCCCTGATAGCAATGTCTGCTTCGCCCCTCTCCTTTGTGAAAACAGACGCAAAGCATTCATTAAGAACCCTACCGAGGTCTCCCGCCTCCACACACAGATTACCCTCATGATCTCTAATAGGCCCTACCCTTTCTTTAGTTATCCTCTTACTCTTAATATATTTAAATATCTTTGGGTTTTCCTTGATTTTACTTGCCAAGAATTTTTCATGCTCTCTCTTTGCTTTCCTAATATCCTTTTTAATTGCACCCCTGCACTTTCTGTACTCCTCTAAAGATTCTGGAGTATTTAGCCCTCGGAATCTGTCATACACCTCCCTTTTTTTTCTTTATCCTACCCTGTATGTCCCTAGACATCCAGGGAGCTCTAGATTTGTTAGTCCCACCTTTTTTCTTTAAGGACACATATTTGGTCTGAACCCTCTGGATCTCCTCCTTGAATGCCTCCCACTGCTCTGACACTGATTTACCTTCAAGTAGCTGTTTCCAGTCCACTATGGCTAAATCCCCTTTGAGCTTAGCAAAATTTGCTTTTCCCCAATTTAGAATTTTTATTTCTGGTCTATCCTTGTCCTTTTCCATAACTACCTTAAATCTAACAGAATTATGGTCACTAGCACCAAAATGCTCCCCCACTGATGTGCCTTCTACCTGCCCAGCTTTATTCCCTAAAACTAAGTCCAGAACCACCCCCTCCCTTGTTGGGCTTGCTACATTTTGGCTAAAAAAGTTCTCCTGGATGCATTTTAGGAATTCCGCACCCTCTATACCCTTCACACTAATTTTATCCCAGTTAATATTGGGGTAGTTGAAATCCCCTATTATTACTGCCCTATAGTTTTTGCACTTCTCAGAAATGTGTCTACATATTTGGTCTTCTATCTCCCTCTCACTGTTTGGGCATCTGTAGCACACTCCCAGCAGTGTGATCGCCCCTTTTTTGTTTTTCAATTCGACCCATATGGCCTCGTTTGATGATCCCTCCAACATATCATCCCTCCTCACAGCTGTAATAGTTTCTTTAATCAACACCGCGACCCCCCCCCCCCCTCCCTTTTTACCTTTTTATCCTGGCTGAAAATCTTGTAACCAGGAATGTTGAGCTGCCATAACTGCCCCTCTTTCAGCCACATCTCTGTAATAGCTGTAATATCATAGTCCCAAGTATCTACCTGTGCCCTCAGTTCATCTGCCTTGTTCGCTATACTCCTTGCATTGAAGTATATACCATTTAGTACAGGCAAACCTCCTTGTTGACTACTATCTAGCCCTTGATTCCTCTGTCCTTCCAATTTACTTTCTACGTTTTTGTTTTCCAATTCCAGTTTTTCTTCCCTCCCTATTGACTCTATACTTAGGTTCCCATCCCCCTGCCAAGCTAGTTTAAACCCTCCGCAACAGCACTAGCAAACCCTCCCGCGAGGATATTGGTCCCGTTCCCATTGAGGTGCAAATATTGCATCAAAGTCAAGTCCCAAAACTCTCCACCTATTCCCAAACCACTATTTCAATCACCAATCCCTCTTTGACCCAGCATTGCTCACCCTTCCTCTCCATCTCCTGTGGCGAAGCCTGCGTTGTACAGCACAATTGAAAGAATTGATATATTTAATATGTTTGTATATTTAACTTTGATTCTGACCATGTTTTGATTTGAACACTATTTGAAGAAGTTGTAGATGACGATGGCGATGAAAGCAGTACAATAATAGCACGGAGAGTTGGGGAAGCGGTGCAGAACACCTTTGGAGTAGTGGCTACGGCAATAGATTTTCCATTAGGTAAGAGGTTTAGAAAGCGGGGAAAGTATTTCAAGGGCAGGTATCGCTTTCTGCTGTAGAATTCTAAAGCAGATTTCACTTCGGGTTCCTTATCTGCTGTTTTGATCATCTGTGCTCTACTCTGGACATGGCACAGTTACTTGAGCTAGCAAAAGACAATGTAAAAAAACAAATCACACCATCCTTATTGCATTTATTAATGGAAAGTAACACTGACCAATTTAACTGAATACAGAGTCCTGGTGACTTTGATGGCAGATTTCTCTCTTCATTACTAGCGGTCAAGCATTTCCATTATGTGCCACAGAGCGTGTTAGCCAAGCCACCAATCACAGCTTCAGGTACCTGGGACTGAGCATTGCCATCTGAGCGTCTCCTTCACACACACTGTCCACTGGTGCTCCAACAATCAGTGGATGCTGCACGTGCTGTCGACAAATAATGACACGACAAAAACCAGAGTGTCTAATATTCCTTTCCAGTTGAGAGATCCCTATTGGAAACAAAGACAGTGGCGAGTGGATATAGAACATAAGAAGCAGGAGTAGGCCATACGACTCCTCGGGCCTGCTCCGCCATTCAATAGGATCATGGCTGATCCGAACCTAGACTCACGTCCACTTCCCTGCCCGCTCCCCATAACCCTTAATTCCCTTATCAGCTAGGAAACTGTCTATCTCCGCTTTAAATTTATTTAATGTCGCAGCTTCCATAGATTTACTACCCTCTGAGTGAAGAAGTTTCTCCTCATCTCAGTTTTGAAACGGCAGCCCCTTATTCTAAGATTATGCCCCCTAGTTCTAGTCTCACCCATCAGTGGAAACATCCTCCCCGCATCCACCCGATCAAGCCCTCTCACAATCTTATATGTTTTGATAAGATTGCCTCTCATTCTTCTGTATTCCAATGAGTAGAGGCCCAACCTACTCAACCTTTCCTCATAAGTCAACCCCCTCATCTCAGGAATCAACCGAGTGAACCTTCTCTGAACTGCCTCTAGAGCAAGTATATCTTTTCTTAAATATGGAAACCAAAACTGTACCCTGTATAGCTGAAGCAAGACTTCCCTGCTTTTATACTCCATCCCCCTTGCAATAAAAGCCAAGATTCCATTGGTCTTCCAGATCACCTGCTGTACCTGCATACTAACCTTCTGTGTTTCATGCACCAGGACCCCCAGATCCCTTTGTACTGTAGCACTTTGCAGTTTCTTTCCATTTAGATAATAACTTGCTCTTTGATTTATGTACCGATGAAGCAGAATCTGGCTGTATTGTCCTAATCCATGCCTCTGTCATAAGACTTGATTACGTTCCTGGCCAGCCTCCCATTCCCCCACCCTGTAAACTTCAGCTCATCCAAAACACTGCTGCCTGTATCCTGTCCCCCACCATCATCGTCTTCTCTGTCCTCACATTGGCCCCCAAATGCCTCAATGTTAAAATTCTCATCTTTATGTTTAAATCTCTAGATGATCTCACCCTCTGTATCTTTGTAAGTTACTTCAGTCCTACAACTCCCTCCATGCCCCCCCCCCCAAAACTCCTCCCAGAACTGTTCATTCCTCTGACTCTGGCCTCCCTTTGCCCCACCATTGGTGGTCGTGCCTTCAGCTGCCTGGGCCCTAAGCTCTGGAATTCCCTCCCTAAACCCCTCTACCTCTCTCCTCTTTATAAGACTCTCCTTAAAGCCCACCTCTTTGACCCCATATATTATCTTCTTTGACTTGCTGTTCATTTCTTTCTGTGCGCCTCTGTGAAGTGCGGTGGGATTTTTTTTCTACATTAAAGCTATGTCGAGGCATGTTATTTCCAGTGCACTTTAAACCTGTTCAGATTTCAACTGCTCAACCGATATCTCAATGTAATTATTTTCTCCTTTGAAAAAGCTTGTACTAAGAAGCATTTTTGTTTCAGTATTCACTTGCACCTCTACCAATACATCAGCGTGTGTCTAGTATTAAATATGAGAAGTCGCACAACACCAGGTTATAGTCCAACAGTTTTATTTGAAATCACAAGCTTTCGGAGCTCCTTCGTCAGGTGAAGTGAAGAAATACAAAATTGACAAAGCATATATAGATAGAGAACAATGCATGTGTACCTTACAATGGCAGATGACTACATTTAATCCTCCTGACTGTTTATCTGCCGAGGTGTGACAAAAGGCAATCAGGTCAGCCAGGAAGGCACCACATCAAAGACATAGCAAGATACAACTGAGACAATGAGGTGGGGTTACAGGGGGTCTAATGTGTCAAAAGCTGCAGTCGGTAAAGGAAAACGATAAACTTTAAAATTTTTACTTTTTTACTGGGAATCACATCTGCGAACAAGCCAACGACGACTCGAGTCTGGATGACTCTACGTCCTGTATCGTGACATAAACCCAAGATCCCGGTTGAGGCCGTCCTCATGAGTGCGGAACTTGGCTATCAGTTTCTGCTCGATGATTTTGCGTTGTCGTGTGTCTCTAAGGCCGCCTTGGAGAACGCTTACCCGCAGATCCGAGGCTGAATGTCCTTGACTGCTGAAGTGTTCCCCGACTGGGAGGTAACAATCCTGCCTGGCGATTGTTGCGCGGTGTCCATTCATACGTTGTCTCAGTGTCTGCATGGTCTCGCCGATGTACCATGCCGCGGTGCATTCTTTCCTGCAACGTATGAGGTAGACAACGTTGGCCGAGTCACATGAGTATGTACCATGTACCTGGTGTGTAGTGTCCTCACGTGTGATGGTATCTGTGTTGATGATCTGGCATGTCTTGCAGAGGTTGCCGTGGCAGGGTTGTGTGGTGTCGTGGTCGCTGTTATCCTGAAAGCTGGGTAATTTGCTGCGAACGATGGTACTTCTGAGGTTAGGCGGCTGTTTGAAGGCAAGTAGTGGAGGCGTGGGGATGGCCTTAGCGAGGTGTTCGTCGTCATCGATGACATGTTGAAGGCTGCGAAGAACATGGCGTAGTTTCTCCGCTCCGGGGAAGTACTGGACGACGTAGGGTACCCTGTTGGTTGTGTCCCGTGTTTGCCTTCTGAGGAGGTCTATGCGATTTTTCGCTGTGGCCCGTCGGAACTGTCGATCGATGAGTCGAGCGTCATATCCCGTTCTTACGAGGGCGTTTTTCAGCGTCCGTAGGTGTCCATCGCGTTCCTCCTCGTCTGAGCAGATCCTGTGTATTCGCAGGGCTTGTCCATAGGGGATGGCTTCTTTAACGTGGTTAGGGTGGAAGCTGGAGAAGTGGAGCATCGTGAGGTTGTCCGTGGGCTTGCGGTAGAGTGAAGTGCTGCTCCTTCGTCAGGTGAAGAAGGAGCAGCGCTCCAAAAGCTTGTGATTTCAAATAAAGCTGTTGGACTATAACCTGGTGTTGTGCGACTTCTCACTTTTGTCCACCCCAGTCTAACACCGGCATCTCCGCATCATAGTATTAAATAGCCATTGGCTGAAATGTACTTGAGTGAATCAAATGCCTTTTCTTTTGAGGGGGTTTGATGGTGAGTGGTAGTGGTTAACCTCGTGTGCCAGGACATTCACATTAAATTCAGTGAGAGCTGGTGTCTGATAGCTACTTCAATCACTTAATGCGCTCACAGTTGCCCGTTGGACAAACTTAACCGAGACGAGGTCATTCTGCCAGTAGATGGCAGTTGTGATCTGAGAGAGAAAGTTACAGGATTGAGGAGATTTGACAACTTGGCCATGAATCACTTTTGTGTCGTGAAATGTTCCAGCAGTATTCACCAGTTTGTGGGAGGCTGGGAGGACTTGACTTCTCTGATCTAGTAATGCTCAGGACATTAGTTTCAAACGGTGCTCGAAATTAACAAGTCCTGTCACGCAGACTTTTCCAATAGGGCTTTGTTGCCAACACTTCTATAACTTCATGTAGTCTGTATCACCCAAAGAGTTTGTAATCTAATTGGCCGTGCACTCGATCACTGCTGGCAGTTATTAAACAGCAAGCATTTTTGTGTTTTTTAAAATGCAAATAACGCGATCATAATGTATACATTGCCTAAAGCTTTGGAGCTGTGCGCATAATATTGGTCATAATCCCTGGAGGGTGGAGGTTCAAGGTGTAGGAGAATGTCTTCTGGTGCATTATGAACATCTCTATACCTGAGCCCGCTGCATGGTCAGAAACCATATTGTTTATAAAGTGATCTTCCAATATGATGGTCATTTCTGAAAGCATTGGAGCCGCCTGTTGGCACCATGCTGAAGAGCATGTGTGTGCCGATCACCTGGGATTTCTCATCTCCGTGGTGCATCAGTTGTCTGCTTAACAGGAGGCCAGTGGAGAAAGGCCTCTCTGATGGCCCAGCCCAGTGTGGGACCAAGCTGTGCAAACCAGCTTCATTGGCTGGTACTTAAGCCAGTTGATTTTAGCTGGATGATAATGAGCCTGACTCCAGGATCTCCCTGTGCCTCTGGCTGCCTTTGGTGAAGAAGTGCATGTGCGAGTCAAATAGCCTGCTGTCTCTAGCTGTCGAGGCTCGCACATGCTGACGTGACTCAGGTGGAGGAATATCAAGAAATGAGGGTTGGGGTGGTGGAGGGAAACTGACCAGAAGTGCACTGGATGTAGCAATGAATCTTCTGTGCATTTTAATTCTGATTGACAAAGCCCTGGATGGTGTCTTTGGCAGGTCTGGTGAAGGATGCAGCCAGACCATCGTACTGGGTGCCTGACCATGAGATCACTGACTGCTGCTATTGCCAGAAAGAGTTTACAGCCAAAATGTCCAAGCACCACTGCCGAGCCTGCGGGCAGGGTTTCTGCAACGAATGCTCTCAGGATCGGCGAGTCGTCTCCTCGCGTGGATGGGACCATCCTGTACGGGTCTGTATGAACTGTAACAAAAAGACAGGCGATCTTTGAGTAGCACCCTTGGAAAGGGTAATGTCGCTCTCGCATTGAATCTTAAACCGAATTATTCTTTTATTTATTATTACATATGCATGACCATTTAAAAAGAAGTGGAATAGAATTGTTCAAATCGTTTTTAACCCTGCATATTCAACAACAAAAAATCTCCACTGAGGTATATTTTGAAGGTTCTGGACAATCGGGAAGTGGGCGCATCACTATTTTCTTTCCTGCAGAAGCTGTTGTTTAATTTAACTGACTGTTGATTTATGTCTTGAGATCTTGTTGATTGACTCTCACCAGGAATTGGCTGTGTATAATGTATGTGTTAGATGGGCGAGTGCCAAGTGTACTTGTACACACACATGGCAAGAAATGGGTTCTGCTCATGTGGACAATACTTGATTTAATGTCAAACACCTTGCATTTCTTTAGCAATAGCTATTTTTCAGTGACACTAGCTGACAAGTATTTTTTAGAATGTGAGATACATTGGCACCTTTTAAACAGTTATTGTTTAAAAGCAAATCATGTTTTTGTTCATGCCTCCATTGGTTCCAAACTGCACTCATTACCATAACCAAGTGTAAAGTTCTGTTTATCAAATAATGGCAATTTATGGTCCCTGAATGATTTCTGTAAATAAAATGGTGGTTGTCCTTTGCATTGTTTCCCCTGCTGTGTGAATTCTTTGTCATTCAAATAATGTGCATTTCACACCACTGGCTGTGCTCCGTCAAACAACCAACCTGGCTGTGCAACCTGTGAGGAATATCACTCTGCTCCTGGGGGGGGGGGGGGAAGGGG
>JASTWF010001317.1:0-91851 GCA_030390025.1 Squalus acanthias | reverse complement strand
CCCCCCCCCTCGCCCCCTCTCCTCCCCCCTCTCGCTCTCTCCTCCCCCCTCTCCTCCTTTCTCTCTCTCGTCAGTACTGGAAAAAATTCGAGATGTGTCATGTTTTAAGCGAGTGCAGAGGCAGGGAAAGGGGAGGGGGAGGGGAGGTAAGAACAAAAGGGAAGGTCTGGAGTGGGGTGGAAAGCAGGAGAGATTAAATGAACAGCAGGATTATTACCAGCACCTGCTGTCCGAAAAAATGGGGGCGGTGGTTATGATCTGAAATTGTTGAACTCCGTGTTGAGTCCAGAAGGTTGTAAAGTGCCTAATTGAAAGATGAGGTGCTGTTCCTTGAGCTTCCGTTGAACTTTGTTGGAACAGTGCAAGAGGCCAAGGTCAGAATGGAAGTGGGGCGGAGAATTAAAATGGCAAGCGACCGGAAGCTTTCAGTTGTTTAGCCCCTGCTCTTTGAAACTTACCTACTAGACCTTCAGAGGAGCTGATGAGCAAAAATCAAGCAGCATTGCTCGACATCTCTTGAAGCTTTATTCGTTTGTGGTAGCGTGCTTGTTAACACATTCACGTGAAAATCTTTTTGTGATATGTTAATATGGGCACGGTAACATGATATGGATTCGGGAACCAGAGGTCGTGAGTTCAAAATCCCACCGTGGCAAGTAGTGAAAGTGAATTTAGTAAATCTGGTAATTTACGGACTGGCATGAAGGTTGTTTGGTTTGCTGTTAAAGACCAACTGGTCCTGGCATTGGAACCTGCCACCCCTCTACGTGCTCTGGCCTACACGTGACTCCAGTACCCACACACTACAACAACAACTTGCATTTATATAGCGCCTTTAACGTAGGAAAAACATCCCAACAATTTGACACCGAGTCACGTAAGGAGATATTAGGACAGGTGACCAAAAAGCTTAGTCAAAGAGGTAGGTTTTAAGGAGCGTCAAAGGAGGAGAGAGAGGTAAAGAGGCAGAGAGGTTTAGGGAGGGAATTCCAGAGCTTGGGGCCTAGGCAGCTGAAGGCACGGCCGCCAATGGTGGCGTGATGATAGTAGGGGATGCGCAAGGGGCCAAATTGTTGACTGAGCTGGCCCAGTTATTAAAAACACAATCGCTGTCGAAGAAGGTCCACCTCCCTAGGGCAACAAGGAAAGGGAAATCAAAGCAGCCTTGGCAGTGTCACCCACAACCCAAGAGCACGCAGGAGTTTTTTTTAAAGAGCAAACGGGTGGATGACGGTGTTAAATGGCACCTGAAGGAGCTCAACATCCAACCAATTTACTCCGTGCTCTACCTGAGGCAATGAAAACTCGGCAGTAACTTCAATGGGTATGTGGAGATCGGTCGCAGATCAGCCATGATGTGATTGAATAGGCTCGAGGGGCTAAATGGCCTACTCCTGTTCCAAAGTTCACTCCAGTGACAATACTGCCGTTTACCAGTTACTGGTTTAAAAAAAAATAGAAAGCGCCTTTCACGACCTCAGAACATCCGAAAACACTTTACAGCTAATCAAGTACTTTTGAAATGCTGTCACTGCTGTAATGTCGGAATCGCGGCAGCCAGTTTGCATACAGTAAAATCCCACAAACAGAAATTAGATCATGACCAGATAATCTGTTTTAGTGATGTTGGTTGAGCAGTAAGTATTTGCCAGGGCACCGGGAAGAGCTCCCCTGCTCTTCTGTGGAATAGTGTCGCGGGATCTTCTACGTCCACCTGAGAGGGCAGACGGGGCCTCGGTTTAACGTCTCATCCGAAAGACGGCACCTCCGGCGGTGCGGTGGAGCTCCCTCGGCACTGCACTGGGAATGTCGGCCTGTATTTTGTGCTGGAGTCTCTGGAGTGGGGACTATGAACCCACAAGCTGCTGACTCAGAGGCGAGAGCGCTGCCCACTGAGCCACGGCTGGCACCGTCGGCCAACATTGAGGGTGATTGGTGGTAAAGCATTAGCCCATGGCGACGCCCATGAAGGGAGGCGTCTCGCAGCGCTGGCTGCTTTTAGCCCAGACTCGTGCGGTCACTGAGGGCCAGGAGACTGACCACATCCAACACCAAGACTGCAGCCAATGTTGGTTTTTAATGAACCTGCGACTGAAGTGACCAAATACTGAAAAATGTTATTTGATTTTTGAGACGTTTTTCTAAACCTCAAGTTATTTGCTGCTGAAAACCTCACAATTATTCATTTTGATACCGATCGGCAGGCTGTGGTAAGGCTGCACCTCGCTTCGTATTTTTTATATATATATATATATAATATATTTTACTAGTGTGTCTATGGATGATTTCATGTTACAATGTCTGAAGACGATTCCTGTTCTCCTCAATTCGTTGGAAAATTCCGACTCTCTGGACTATACTGCACCTATAAAATCGACTGCGTGAGCGATTTTTCCTGCTCCTCCCTTCAATTATCCGTTCTCCTCCTTTTGAAGACGTTGACTTATGTCGGGGTACAATTTGCGCAGGCACCGGTTGCCCTGCAGTGGGTCATCAGTAGGCTATTTGACCACAGAGAGCATCACGGGCGGGTCTTGTTCGCGCTGGACCGCCACCCAGGCATAGATTCCAGCAGGTGTGGCTGCATCCTAGCGAGTAGCGTCACAGACCAATTACCCTCTTTCCCTCCCCCCCCCCCTCCGCCCCAACCCCTCCCAACACCGTAGTACTGAGGCCAAGTGTAGCAACCATGCTCTCTGCACTATTTGAAATCAGCCAAGTCAGCGCAGACCAAAGATGGTACCTACAACCTTGCTGATCTGTGTGGCTCATTTCCACGCTAAATAGTGGCCTGGAGTTTCCGCTCGGTTGTGCTGGTTTTTTTTCCGATGCAGTTCTCCCGAAATCAGCCAAACCAGCGCAAAAGATCACGGAATTTTAAGCGCAATTTCTCAAAACCAGTGTAACTTGCGCCCAAAGTACAAACTCTACCCCAGTGTGTTTATCCACTGAACTGATGCAGGGAGGGGTAGAAGAGACATTGAAGTGTTCTGAAAATTGTATTCATGATAAAGAACCACCATTTCAAACTCCCCAACTTACAACAGATCATCACCAAAAGAACAGAGGGAATTTTTTTAAGGCGGATGGTTGTTGGAATGGACATATATCGGCCGTTCCTTCATCGTCGCTGGGTCAAAATCCTGGAACTCCCTACCTAACAGCACTGTGGGAGCACCTTCACCACACGGACTGCAGCGGTTCAAGAAGGCGGCTCACCAGCACCTTCTCAAGAGCAATTAGGGATGGCCAATCAATGCTGGCCTTGCTAGTGATGCCCATATACCAAAAATGAACTAAAAAGAAACATGGGATACCCTACATGAAACCAAATCCATAATAGCTTTTAAAAGGGAAGGGGATAAATATCTGAGTAAGAAAAGCTTGGAAAGGTTATATGGAGAAAGTCCCATGTCCCTGCACTAAGTGGACAACTCTTTCAGAGGGCCAGAACTGATCTGATGGGCTGAATGGCCTCTTCTTGTGCTCTAAAATTCTATGGTTCTATCAATATTAATGAGGATTTGCAAGCGGCTTTAAACAGTTCCGCGCGAGGCTTGTTGCACCACCTTTGGATGCTAGATAACATGAAAGACACGTAACGTTAGGTGACGTAACCAATCTCTTTCATCCCCTGTATCATCTGCAGGTGTCCCGTCACATGATCTGTCCATTGTTGAATATGATGCAGGCTCTGCACAGACAGACTCGGGACCTGATGCTGCTCTTGGAGAGGAAAGACGCAGAGATTCTCGAATACAAGGAAAATGGCGCTATGCTTAGCAGAGGTGAGGACTTTGTGTTAATCAGTAATATGAACTCTGCATTTCACATAAATGTAGAATTGGAGAGACAGAAAGACTTTCATTTCTACAGCGCCTTTCACGACCTCAGGACGTCCCAAAGCACTTTACAGCCAATTAAGTACCTTTGAAGTGTAGTCACTGTTGTAATGTAGGAAACGCGGCAGCCAATTTGTGCACAGCAAGCTCCCACAAATAGAAATGTGATAATGACCCGATCATCTGTTTTTTTTAGTGCCGTTGGTTGAGGGATAAATATTGGTCAGGACACTGGAGTGATCTTCCCTGCTCTTCTTCGAAATAGTGCCATGGGATCTTTTACATCCACCTGAGAGAGCAGACGGGGCCTCGGTTTAATGTCTCATCTGAAAGGCGGCACCTCTGATAATGCAGCGCTCCCTCAGCACTGCACTGGCAGTGTCTGCCTAGATTTTGTTCTCGAGTCCCTGGCGTTGGACTTGAACCAACTGCCTTCTGAGTGAGAGGCGAGAGTGATAGGGTACGGTAGCATAGTGGTTATGTTACTGGACTGGAGATGTGAGTTCAAATCCCACCATGGCAGCTGGGGAATTTAAATTCAGTTAAATAAATTTGGAATTGAAACTATTGGATTGTCGTAAAAACCCATCTGGTTCACTAATGTCCTTTAGGGAAGGAAATCTGCCGTCCTTACCTGGTCTGGCCTATATGTAACTCCAAACCCACAGCAATGTGGTTGACTCTTAATTGCCCTCTGAAATGGTCTCACAAGCCACTCAGTTGTACCAAACTGCTATAAGAGCACCATGGGAGTGCCTTCACCACATGGCCTGCAGCGGTTTAAGAAGGCGGCTCACCACCACCTTCTCAAGGGCAATTAGGGATGGGAAATAAATGCCGGCCTTGCCAGCGACGCCCACATCCCAGAAACGAATTTTTAAAAATACCAACTGAGCCAAGGCCAACACACATGCTAGACAACAAAAGAGAAGAGGATGTTGGGCCCCAGTAGAAAGACTAAACTTGCATTTGTATAGCACCTTTCACATCATCGAGACATCCCTAAGTAGGTGAACATAGCAGCCAATCTGAGCCACAGCACAACAAATAGCAATGTGATAAATAACCAGTTAATCTCCTCTTGGTAGTGTTGGTCGGGACACGGGGAAGATGCTCCTGCTCCTCTTCGAATAGTGCCACCCACCCAAACAACAACAACAACTTGCATTTACATAGCGCCTTTAACGTAGTAAAACATTCCAAGGCTCTTTACAGGAGCGTTATCAGACAAAATTTGACACGAGTCACAGAAGGAGGTTTTAGTACAGGGCTTGGTCATAGAGGTAGGTTTTAAGGAGCATCTTAAAGGAGGAGAGGCGGTGAGGTTTCGGGAGGAAATTCCAGAGCTTGGGGCCTTGGCAGCTGAAGGCACAGCCGCAAGTGGTGGAGCGATTAAATTGGGGATGCGCAAGAGGCCAGAATTGGAGGAGCGCAGAGATCTCGGAGGGTGTAGGGCTGGAGGAGGTTACAGAGATAGGAAGGGGACGAGGCCATGGAGGGATTTGAAAACAAGAATGAGAATTTTAAAATCAAGGCGTTGCCGGACCAGAAGCCAGTGTAGATCAGCGAGCACTGGGGTGATGTGTGAACGGGACTTGATGCGAGTTAAGATACGGGCAGCAGAGTTCTGGATGAGCTCAAGTTTCCAGAGGGTAGTAGGTGCGAGTCCGGCCAGGAGAGCATTGGCACAGTCAAGTCTAGCGGTAACAAAGGCAGACAGGGCCTTGGTTTAATGTCTCATCCAAAAGAGGGCACCTTCATTGACATAGTACACACTTAGTACTGAAGGGCCAGCCTAGATTATGTGCTCCAGTCCGAGATTGAGGCTTGAACCCTTGACCTTCTGACTCCAGAAACCAGTATGCTACCACTGAGCCAAGCTGGCACTCAAATTGACTCCTTCAACTTATTCCATCCCAGATATGTGGAATATAATGTGGAGAAATGAGTAGTTATCCACTTTGGTAGGAAAAATAGAAGATCAGAATAACTTTTAAATGTTGAGAGACTGGGAAATATTGGTATTCACTGAAAGTTAACATGCAGGTACAGCAAACAATCAGGAAAGCAAGTGGTATGTTAGCCTTTATTACAAAAGGATTGGACTTTAAGAGTAAAGAACTCTTACTGCAATTATATAGGGCCTTGGTGAGACCACACCTGGAGTATTGTGTACAGTTTTGGTCTCCTTACCTAAGGAAGAATATATTTGCCTTAGAGGGAGTGCAACAAAGGTTCACCAGACTAGTTCCTAGGATGGGGGGATTATCCTATGTGGCGAGATTGAGGAGACTAGGCCTATATTTCCTAGAGTTTAGAAGAATGAGAGGTGAGCTCATTAAAACATTTTTAAGGGGCTTGACAGGGTAGATGCAGGGAGGATGTTTCCCCTGGCTGGGGAATCTAGAACCAGGGGGCATAGTCTCAGGATAAGGGGTCGGCCATTTAGGACAGAGATGAGGAGAACTTTCTTCACTCAGGGTTGTGAATCTTTGGAATTCTCTACCCCAGAGGGCTGTGGATGCTCAGTCGTTGAGTATATTCAAGACAGAGATCGATAGATTTTTGGACACTAAGGGAAACGAGGGATGTGGAGATAGTATGGGAAGATGGAGTTGAGGTAGGAGATCAGCCATGATCTTATTGAATGGCGAAGCTGGCTCAAAAGGTCGAATGACCTACTCCTGCTCCTATTTCTTATGTTCTTATGGACTCCTTAAACATACTTTATCCCAGTTACTGTCGCTGTGGGCAAACCCACTCCGTTATCCTCCTACCATGCAGAATAGGAAATTTCCGGGTTTTCTCCCTGGGCTGTGCAGAGTTAGCTGCCAGGGCAGCTGCAGAGGTGATACAATTGGCCTCGGTGGGCCACAGAGGGGTCAACAGTTGACTCCTGGTTGCCATCGTGTGACCTGTGCTGGTAGTGCACATGGATGCCAGCTGAGAATCGGACAGCTTTGATCCCCTAACCTGCCCTCTCCAATCCTATGATGGAATAACATACTGATACTCGCTGCTTGGGCTCCTACATGTGTGGCTCAGTGGTTAACACTCTGTCCTCTGGGTCAGAAGGCCATGGGTTCAAGTCCCACTCCAGAGACTTGAGCCCATAATCCAGGCTGACGTTCCAATTGCCAGTGCTGAGGGAGTGCTGCACTGTCGGAGGTGCCGTCTTTCAGATGAGATGTTAATCCGAGGCCCCGTCTGCTCTCTCAGGCGGGTGGAAAAGATCCCATGGCACTATTTCCAAGAAGAGCAGGGGAGTTATCCCTGGTGTCCTGGCAAATATTTATCCCTCAATCTACATCACTAAAACAGATTATCTGGTCATTATCACATTGCTGTTTGTGGGAGCTTGCTGTGCGCAAATTGGCTGCTGCGTTTCCTACATTACAAGAGTGACTACACTTCAAAAAGTACCTCATTGGCTGTAAAGCGCTTTGGAACATCCTGAGGTTGTGAAAGGCGCTATATAAATAAATGCAAGTCTTTCTTTTCTTAAATGTTTACGGCAATAATCTGTAATGTGCCACAGCAGAATCTTTTATTAATTGCTGTGTTGCGAGAATGAAAATGTTTCTTTTAACATTGGGGGTGGGGTTATTTAGGGGACAAACTTAAACTGCTTTCATCCTCAATGTATTGTCTCAAAATCCTGCGCACGTGCCATAGAAACTGGAGTGTGGGGCCAAAGAGTATAGAACAGGATGTCTCCAAGAGCTTCCTCACAGAATCCGCTGTGGAATGGCTACTTACTTATGGTACTGGAGTGGAGGGGGAATTAAGAACATAAGAAATAGGAGCAGGAGTAAGCTATTCGGCCCTTTGAGCCTGCTCCGCCGTTCATTAAGATCATGGCTGATCTTCTACCTCAGCTCCGCTTTCCCGCCCTATCTCCCATATCCCCTGATTCCCTTAGGTCCAAAAATCTATCAGTCTCTGTCTTGAAAATACTCAATGACTGAGCATCCACAGCTCTCTAGGGTAGAGAATTCCAAAGATTCACAACCCTTTGAGTGAAGAAATTCCTTCTCATCTCAGTCCTAAATGGCCGACCCCTTATCCTGAGACTGTGACCCCTGGTTCTAGACTCTCCAGCCAGGGGAAATATCCTCCCTGCATCTACCCTGTCAAGCCCCTTAAGAATTTTATATGTTTCAATGAGATTACCTCTCATTCTTCTAAATTCTAGGGAATATAGGCCTAGTCTACTCAATCTCTGCTCATAGGACAATGCTCCATCCCAGGAATCCATCCAGTGAACGTTCGTTGCCCGATTGCTGTTATGCCGGTGATGTTGTCTTCACAAAGGAAACAGATCCCTACCCGCTCATCCCTTTAGTAGAAGTGAACCATATCTTAGGATCGATTGTGTCAACTAAGACCAGCTCAGTTTATGGGCCAAATCTTGCATGAGTGGGACATCTCGCGACGTGCCCCTTTAGACTTTTTCCAGCACCCTTCAGCTCGAATATAATTTGCAGCGTAACTTGCTGGAAGTGTGAGCTGAAAACAACACGGCGAGGGTGACAGGGCATCTGGGACCTTGGAGAACAACGGGACCAATAGTCTCTCTCCTTAACTAAATGAGATTCAAGGATAGAGAAAGAAACAGGAACGACGGAGAAGGAAATAGGGTGAATTAGAGTCAAATCAAATACAGAAAGAGAAATAAAGAGAGGGAAACTAAGATTAGATTAAGAGAAAAAAAGAGACAGAAAGGAAAAGTAAGAAAAACAAATAATTATTTAATTATTTTTTAAAAATCGCAAAGAGAATTTACTACATTGTAGGAATGAGATTAAACAGTTGAAATTGTCCCCTTTCTGGGTCGGAGAGATTGATTGGCATTGCATTCACATCATTAAAAGGGTACTTACGCTGTTTACTATGAGCCCTGACTTTCTGCGCTCCTCCAATTCTGGCCTCTTGAGCATCCCCAATTTTCTTCACTCTACCATTGGCGGCTGTGCCTTCAGCTGCCTAGACCCTAAGCTCTGGAATTCTCTCTCTCTCTCTCTCTCTCTCTCTCCTTTAAGACGCTCCTTTAAACCTACCACTTTGACCAAGCTTTTGGTCACCTGCCCTAATGTCTCCTTACGTGGCTCAGTGTCAGATATTGTTCGATGATGGTTTTACTGTGTTAAAGGCGCTCTATAAATGCAAGCTGTTGGTGTTGTTGTGTACCAAGACCTCTTGAGTGGGCATTCACCACCCTCATAACCCACATGTAACAGTGTCTCTGCGGTTGTAGACTGGGCCAAATATTCCTGGCACTTGATGACTCAGTCTTCACACATCAGCCGTTTAGCCAAGTCTTCAAGCAATGTTTTCTTAATTGAATTTTCTGAAGACATAACACAAAACTGACTCAACGCAGCAAGTGCCGCAACCCAAGGATGATGCCATTTAGTCACCATGAAGGAGCTGCACCAAATGGCGAATTTTTATACTTGTCTGAGAAATTTAATGGAGCTGTTCAAAATTACAAATGGTTTCTGATGAGAGTAAATAAGGAGAAACCGTTTCCACTGGCGGGAGAGTCGCTAGCCAGAGGAGAGACAGATTTAAGATGATTGGCGAAAGAACCAGAGGCGAAATACGCCTCAATTTAAAAAATTCTCATCCTTGTTTTCAAATCCCTCCATGGCATGGCCCCTCCCTATCTCTGTAATCTCCTTCAACCCCACCACCCTCCGAGATCTCGGCGCTCCTCCAACTCTGGCCTCTTGCGCATCCCTGATTTTAATCGCTCCACCATTGGCGACCGTGCTTTCAGTTGCCTTGGCCCTAAGCTCTGGAATTCGCTCTCTAAACCTCTCTACCTCTTTCCTCCTTTTTAAGACGCTCCTTAAAACCTACCTCTTTGACCAAGCTTTTGGTCACCTACCCTAATATTCCCTTATGTGGCTCGGTGTCAAATTTTGTTTTATTACGCTCCTGTGAAGCGCCTTGGGACGTTTTACTACGTTAAAGGTGCTGTATAAATGCAAGTTGTTGTAAAATCTAACGCACATTGTTCGGGAAGGGTCGGTACAGTTTCATGGTGTAAAGTTCCTATAAAGGAGGGAATCTCTGTGGCACTAACCCGCCTTTTAAAAAAAAATAATATATCAAACCGTTACAGTTCTGATTAGGCTTCTCATCCCTTTATTTGTTTATCCTGCCTTTCTGTTGGTTTTAAATCCGCGTCTGTATTTATGTTTAAATGCCAAGTGATTTTTTTCTCATCATCGAGGCTCTTTGTTCAGCTTGACGTGAGGCGAGCTGGAGAGTGCTCCCATTTAAAAAAAACTGACTCGTGACCCCAGTAAGTTTGTGACTGGATTGCGATCAAACTGGCTTTGTCTCACCGGACATCGGCTTAGTCTAGAAAATGAGCCTGGTGGGAACTTTCTCTGCGCTGTGAGACAGCACAGATTGGTGCACACTAGGGAATATTGCTTGCTGGTTCTCTCTGCTCCCCCCTCCCCACACCCCTCCCTTTGTCTCCCCTCCCCTCCCCTCAAAGTACAAACTCCTTGATGGGGTGCGATTCGCCTGTGGCCTAATTGACATTAAATCCCTCTTAACGCCATGTTTCCCTCCCCCACCCCCCCCCCCCCCCCCCCCCCCGGTCACCATATAGAAAAGGAAAAGAAATAAAAAATTGCATTTATATAGCGCCTTTCACAACCTCAGGGCGCCCTAGAGCGCATTACAGTCAATACAGTACTTTTGAAGTGTAGTCACTGTTGCAATGTAGGGAACACGGCAGCCAATTTGTACTAATTTGCGCACAGCATGGTCCCGTAAACAGCAATGTGATGATGACCAGATAATCTGTCTTTTGAGGGATAAATATTGGCCCAGGACATTGAGGAGAACCTCCCTGCTCCTCTTTGAAAAGTGCCATTGTGTCATTTGCGTCCACCCGAGTGGACAGACGGGACCTCGGTTTAACGTCTCATCTGAAAGACGCCACCTCTGTAAGTGCAGTGCTCGCTCAGCCTAGATTTTGTGCTGAAGTCTCTGGAGTGGGGCTTAAATCCACAACCTTCTGACCCAGAGAGTACTACCAACTGAGCCACGGCTGTGTTAATGTATGTTAGCGAGAACAAAGGGAATGGGCGCGAGGGACTTGGTGCAGGATAGGATATGGGTAGCAGAGTTTAGGATGAGCTGAAGCTGGTGGAGGAGGGAGACCAGCCAGGAGAGTGTAGGAATAGTCGAGTTTGGAGGTGACACAGCTCTGGCTGAGGTTTACAGCAGCAGATGGACTGAGGCAGGGGCGGTGGTGGGTGATGCTATGGAGGTGGAAGTCCTTGTGGTGTTGGTGCAGGTATAATCTGCTCACGGTTACTGACCTGCTGATTCATACCTGCTGCTCCATTAGCACCAGACTGCTGTAGAATTGCTACGTGAGGAAGGGGATTCCACCTGGCAGGATGACACCAGCTCCTGCATCCCCGAATCCACCATGGCTGCCTGGGGAGATTTTGCTGACGTCGTCGGAAGATAGGAACAGGAGTAGGCCATTTAGCCCCTCGAGCCTGTTCTATGAGATCATGGCTGATCTGTGACCTAACTCCATATACCCGCCTTTACCCCATATCCCTTAATACCTTTTGGTTAGCAAAAATCTATCAATCTAAGATTTAAAATTAACAATTGACCCAGCATCAACTGCCCTTTGTGTACAAGTGTTTCCTAGCTTCACTCCTGAAAGGCCGAGCTCTAATTTTTAGACTATGTCCCCAACCAGCGGAAATAGTTTCTCTCTATCTTATGTGTGTGACATAAAATAAAACTGCAACCAATTTATATCTTCGATATGGGTTATGCTGCCAGATTTACATAGCTCTCTGATCTCAAACTTCTTGTATCACACAACGCCTTTCATAAAACGCTTATACCTTAATGGTGAAGCAATATTACAATAACAACAGTTCACGTTTATGTAGTGCCTTTAACGTAGCAAAATGTCTCAAGGCGCTTCACAGAAGCCTAATCGGACAAAAATGTGTGACGAGCAAAAGTAGGAGATATTAGGAGGGGCATCAAAAAACTTGGCCAAATTTTTTTTATATATGTATCAAAATATCGCAACCGCTCCCGCTCGTATCGATGCCAGTTACAGGTATTAGTACGACACTCGCAGGGAGAGCACACTGTACGCGAGACTGTGTAATCGATATATTAGTTGTGCGCGCCGTACGCACTTCCTGTAACTGCTGTGCCAACTTCCTGTAACACGTTTGCAACAGCCCTAACGTCATGAAACAGTATCATCCAACTCACCATGAGTAATGCCATGGGAGGTGTGTGCACGTGCCTGTGTCTTTGTGTGCGTGCGTGTATGCATGTCTGTCTCTGTGCATGTGTGTGTGTCTGTGGGCATCTGGCTGTGTGTCAGTCTGTGCATGCGTGTGTGTCTGTGGGCGTGTGTGTGCATGACTGAATGTGAGCGCACGTGTGCATGCGTGTCTGTGTGCATGCGTGTCTGTGTGCATGCGTGTCTGTGTGCATAACAATCCCCTCTTCCCAGCCGAAAACAAACGCGTTATTTTAGCATGCTCTTTCTGGATGTTTCGAATTGGACGCAGACGATTGGAGAATCCTTCATATTTACAGGAAAAATATTTGTCCGAGAGCAGTTGAAGTAATATCATTCCTTTTTAAACTACGGCGCTTTGCGTGGGATGTGTTGATCTTTCTGTCAGTCTGATTGAATTTTATATGAAAGATTTTATTCCCAAAAAAGCATGCACACAGTAAAAAAAAAATTTAAAAATCCTGGGATTAGGTTTACCGAGCTTAGATGTTGTGTGTCAAACGGGCAATGAAAATCAAAAGAAATGTACCGAGGAACTGTTGATGTTGGAGCAGCTGGGTGTTTACAGTGAGGGATTCTTGGTGCATGTTAGTGCAGCTTGTAGTAGTGTGTGCTGTATAATGTTGATCTTTGTGTCAATCAAGTTGAATTTTAATCAGAATATGATCCAAGACCCACACTAGAAACCTGGGGATTAGGTTCACGGAGTCTGTGTGACTTCACTGTTTGGGTTGCAAAAAAATTAGAAAAATGGTTTTGATTTTTTTTTTTCCCTTCTTCTCCTTCTTCATCCTTGGGTCTTTGAACCCGATTGTGGGGTTTATATAACCATGAAACGCTGCTGGCTGCTGTTTATGTTGTAAGAATTCCCCTTTGATGCCTCCCGTTCCTCCAAATGGTTCAGTCAGTAGATTTGCGGGAAAGTGTGGCGTTGAGCCAGGTTCGATCTCGAGTTCTTTTTTCTCGACTGAGATGGCAGTGGAAGCATTCAAACAAGCCTCGATGCCCCTGGGCTGGGAATGGGTAGGGGGGTCAGCGGGAACTAGCCATGATCCCTGCTCTCCAGTGACTCCTGCTGGGAAGAAAGTCATCTAGCACATTTATATCGCGCCTTTCATGACCTCAGGACGTCCCAAAGCGCTTTACAGACAATTTAGAAGTGTGCTCACTGTTGTAATCTAGGAAAACGTGGTGGCCAATTTGCGCACAGCAAGCTCCCACAAACAGCAATGTGATAATGACCAGATCATCTGTTTTTTAGTGATGTTGGTTGAGGGATAAATATTGGTCCAGGACAACCGGGGAAAACTCCCCTGCTCTTTGATTAGTGACGTGGGATCTTTTACGTCCACCCGAGAGAGCAGACGGGGTTTCGGTTTAACGTCTCATCTGAAAGACGGCACCTCCAACAATGCAGCACTCCCTCAGCACTGCACTGAAGTGTCAGCCTGCATTATGTGCTCAAGTCTCTGGAGTGGGACCTGAACCCACGACCTTCTGACTCGGAGGCGAGGGCGCTACCCACTGAGCCACGGATGAAGACTGAAGTGAGGATCAGGCTGGGACGGTCAGATACCCTGCCAACGCTCCCTGTCCACGTTGGTTGAGGGATAAATATTGGCCGGGATACCTCGGGGAGAACCCCCCTGCTCAAGGGGAGTCGAGGCTTGGATGCCCTAAGAGTACGCAGGGGTAACACTGGAATTTAACTGGCAAACTCCAGCACTAGAGCACTGATGAGCTTTCCTGTTGCTTGCCCAGCCAGGAACACTCTAGCCATGGAGACACTGTTGTGTGCAGTGTTATCTGGAGCCACCTCCCCTCGCTCCGTGGCCGCTGGACCTCTCCAGGTCCCATCAACCAGCCACGGCTGCTGGTTGTTCATTAGCAGCTCCCTCGAGCTGAGGGCCCTGCTGTGTATTTCCAGCCTCTTCTGTACATAGCTCAGAGTTTTACATTGGATTGGATTACATCGGATATGCGGCACAGAAACAGGCCATTCAGCCCACCTTGTCCATGCCGGCGTTTATGCTCCACTCAAGCCTCCTCCCGCCTTTCCTCATCCAACTCTATCAGCATAACCCTCTATTCCCTTCTCCCTCATATGCTTATCCAGCCTCCTTCAGATTCTGAAGGGGGATTGACAGGGTAGATGCTGAGAGGTTGTTTCCCCTGGCTGGAGAGTCTAGAACTAGGGGGCATAGTTATCTCAGGATAAGGGGTCGGCCATTTAAGACTGAGATGAGGAGGAATTTCTTCACTCAGAAGGTTGTGAATCTTTGGAATTCTCTACCCCAGAGGGCTGTGAATGCTGAGTCTTTGAGTATATTCAAGGCTGAGATCGATAGATTTTTGGACTCTAGGGGAATCAAGGGATATGCAGATCGGGTGGGAAAGTGGAGTTGAGGTCGATGATCAGCCATGATCTTGTTGAATGGCGGAGCAGGCTCGAGGGGCCGTATGGCCTACTCCTGCTCTTACTTCTTATGTTCTTATGTTCTCCCCTTAAATGCATCTATACTGTTCGCTTCAACCAGTCTCTGTGGTAGCGAGTTCCACATTCTCTCCACTCTCTGGGTAAAGGTGTTTCTCCTGATTTCCCTATTTGATTTCTTGGTGACTATCTTATATTGATGGCCTCTAGATGGCTCTTCCCCACAAGTGGAAACATTCTCTCTGTGTCTACTCTATCAAAACCTTTCATAATTTTGAAGACCTCTATTAGGTCACCCCTCAGCCTTCTCTTATCAAGAGAAAACAGACCCAGCCTGTTCATCCTTTCCTGATCTGTATACCCTCGCATTTCTGGTATCATCCTTGTAAATCTTCTCTGCACCCTCTCCAGTGCCCCTATATCCTTTTTATAATATGGCGACCAGAATTGTACACAGTACTCCGAGTTCCCTCCACTGGTTTTGTCTCTGCCCTGGTGCGTTGGCCTGGATGTCTTAATTTGTGTTGCTCCCTAAGTTATCAATTAAACCGGAGCAGCAGGGCGATTTTCATGGGATGATTTCTAATCTTATTCTCTGTCTTGTGTGCCTAGATCGCTTGGAGACGGACATTTTCAACGCAGAGGAGTTTAAGGAAAGGTTTCTTGCCGAGGTAAGGGCGATTGAATTGATCTCTGTCGGGACGTTAAGCAGAGGTGGGTGTAGGATGATTATTCAGTGCGAGTCCGCCGGGGCTCCTTGTGTCGCGTGCGGTATGTTCCACCATGACAGCGCGGCATTGAGCACGATGTGCAAGAGAAACACAAAAATCTCGTGTCCGGACAGCGGGGATTTGTTTGATGTGTGTGTGTGTGTGTGTGGGAACTGGTCACTTGCTGGAAAAAACTCACTCGGACATCGGGGCCCACTCGCGATTCACAGTCTTAACCCAGCGATGCCACCATGGGGTTTCCATGCGCTGTTTCAAATCTGCGCTGAATTATGTAGAATTTTACAGCACAGAAACAGGCCATTCGGTGTTTATGCTCCACACGAGCCTCCTCCCACCCCTCTTCATCTCACCCGATCAGCATACCCTTCTATTCCTCTCTTCCTCATGTGCTTATCCAGCTTCCCCTTAAATGCATTCATACTATTCGCCTCAACCACTCCCTGTGGTAGCGAGTTCCACATTCTCACCACTCTCTGGGTAAAGAAGTTTCTCTTGAATTCCCTATTGGATTTATTAGTGACTGTCTTATGTTTATGGCCCCTAGTTTTGGACTCTCCCCTAAGTAGAAACATCTTCTCTACATTTACCCTATCGAACCCTGTCATAATTTTAATGACCTCTATCAGGTCACCTCTCGGTCTTCTCTTTTCTAGAGAAAAGAGCCCCAGCGGGTTCAGTGTTCCCTGATCGTTGTACCCGCTCCGTTCTGGTATCCTTGTAACTCTTTTTTTGCACTTTCCCCAGTGCCTCCATATCCTTGCCGTAATATGGAGACCAGAACTGTGCACAGTTCTCCAAGTGTGGTCTAACCAAGATTTCATACAAGTTTAACATAACTTCTCTGCTTTTCAATTTTATTGCTCCAGAAATGAACCCCAGTGCTTTGATTACATTTTTTTATGGCTTTGTTAACCTGCATTGCTACTTTTCGTGATTTGTGAATCTGTAACCCTAGATCCCTTTGCGCCTCTACCTCATTTGGACTCTTATTTGCCAAGGAGTAGGTGGCTTCCTTATTCCTCCAACCAAAAATGCACCACCTTGCACAAATTAAGCAGATTTTTTTTCCAAAAGGAAGAGAGAAGGAATGGGTTGTGCTCATCACTCGGGCACACAACCACTAACCATAAAGAATGGCCAGTCTCGTCCTCCGTTTGTGCATTGTGCCTGGCGTGTGGGGTGATAATTACAGAGAAGTGCTGCTGAGGTGAAGCCATGCTTAACTGAATGAAATCTGTGTGTGTGTGTGTGTAGTATCCTTCCGAGGGCTGGCGCACACATTGAAACATGGGATTGAATGATAAGGCAGCCAGTCTTGTCTCCTTGGTGACGGCTGTGATGATGTGTTTGTTTCCCTGATGTCTTTTGTTAGATACTGAGTGTATTTATACTGTTTTTTTTAATGTGGTCACTTTTCTGCTTCGCAAAGTGAGGGGAGATGTTAGCAAAGTAATTTCCATTTCCGCCATCAAACACTCCCAGGGCAAGTACAGCACGGGTTAGATACAGAGTAAAGCTCCCTCTACACTGTCCCATCAAACACTCCCAGGGCAGGTACAGCACGGGTTCGATACAAAGTAAAGCTCCCTCTACACTGTCCCATCAAACACTCCCAGGGCAGGTACAGCACGGGTTCGATACAAAGTAAAGCTCTCTCTACACTGTCTCCTCAAGCGCTCTTCGTTCGGATATAACCTGGTTAGAGCCTGAACAGAGGAAGTGAATTATATAAGGCATGTTCTAGCCTGATATCAGGAAATATGTACGCACAGAATGATCTTCAGTATGGTAGTGGGGGCAAGGACTCTGGAATCATTCAAGAGATGGTTAGAGAGTGTGAGGGTTGGGATGTAGGTTTCTGTAAAAGGATGAGCTGGATGGACTGAATGGTCTCCCCCATACATAATTATCTTTGTGTTTGAAAGACTAGGCTACACGGGATTTAAACTGTCAAAAGACAAATTTAGGACTGATGAAGAAAGAACTTGCATTTCTATAGCGCCTTTCAAGACCTTGGGCTGTCCCAAAGCGCTTTACAGCCAATGAAGTATTTTTTGAAGTGTAGTTGCTGTTGTAATGTAGGAAACGCGGCAGCCAATTTGTGCACAGCAAGCTCCCACAAACAGCAATGAGATAAATGACCAGATAATCTGTTTTAGCGATGTTGGTTGAGGGATAAATATTGGCCCAGGACACCGGGGAGAACTCCCCTGCTCTTCTTCTAAATAGTGGCCGTGCAGTCTTTTACACCCACTCGAGAGAGCAGATGGGGCCTCGGTTTAACGTCTCATCCAAAGGACAGAACCTCTGACTGTGCAGCACTCCTTCGGTACTGGCACTGGGAGTGTCGGCCTGGATTTTGTGCTCGTGTCTCTGCAGTGGAATTTGAACCCACGATCTCCTGACTCGGAGGCGAGAGTGATGTCAGAACATAACATAAGAAATAGGAGCAGGAGTAGGCCATTTGGCCCTTCGAGCCTGCTCCGCCATTCAATAGATCATGGCTCATCTTCTACCTCATCTCCACTTTCCTGCACTATGCCCATATCCCTTGATTCCCTTAATATTCAAAAATCTATCGATCTCTGTCTTGAATATATTCGACGACTGAGCCTCCACAGCCTTCTGGGGTAGAGAATTCCAAAGATTCACAACCCTCTGAGTGAAGAAATTTCTCCTCATCAGTCCTAAATGACCGACCCCTTATCCTGAGACTATGACCCCTGGTTCTTGACTCCCTAGCCAGGGGAAACAGCCTCCCTGCATCTACTCTGTCAAGCCCTGTAAGAATTTTGTATGTTTCAATGAGATCACCTCTCATTCTTCTAAACTCTAGAGAATATAGGCCTAGTCTACTCCATCTCTCCTCATAGGACAATCCCTCCATCCCAGGAACTTCGTTGCACTCCCTCTATGGCAAGTATATCATTCCTTGGGTAAGGAGACCAGAACTGTACACGGTACTCCAGGTGTGGTCTCACCAGGGCCCTATATAATTGCAGTAAGATGTCTTAACTCTTATACTCAAATCCTCTTGTAATAAAGGCCAACATACCATTTGCTTTCCTAATTACTTGCTGTACCTGCATGTTAACTTTGTGATTTGTGTACAAGGACACCCAGGTCCCTCTGAACACCAACATTTCCCAATCTCTCACCATTTAAAAAATACTCTGCTTTTCTATTTTTCCTACCAAAGTGGATAACTTCACATTTCTCCACATTATATTCCATTTGCCATGTTCTTGCCCACTCACTTAGCCTGTCTATATCTAAGCCTCCTTGCATCCTCCTCACAACTTACATTCATACCCAGCTTTGTATCATCAGCAAACTTGGATATATTACATTTGGTCCCCTGATTCAAATCATTGATGTAGATTGTGAATAGCTGAGGCCCAAGCACTGATCCTTGCAGTACCCCACTAGTTACAGCCTGCCAACCCGAAAATTACCCTTTTATTCCTACTCTCTGTTTTCTGTCCGTTAACCAATCCTTAATCCATGCTAGTATATTACCCCCAATCCCATGAGCCCTAACTTTGTTTAATAACCTCTTGTGTGGCACCTTATCGAATGCCTTCTGAAAATCCAAAGACACCACATCCACTGGTTTCCCCTTATCTATTCTGCTAGTAACGTCAAAAACTCTTAACAGATTCTTCAAACATGACTTCCCTTTCATAAATCCTTGTTGACTCTGCTCAATCCTATTATTATTTTCTAAGTGCCCTGTTACCACCTCCTTAATAATAGATTCTAGCATTTTCCCTACTACTGATGTCAGGCTAACTGGTCTGTAGTTCCTCGTTTTCTCTCTTCCCTCCTTTCTTAAATAGTGGGGTTACATTTGCCACCTTCCAATCTGCGGGAATCATTCTAGAACCAGGAAGTTTCTCTTCACTCACGGACCGATTTAAGATGCGGACTGGATTTCTGGGTATGGTACCGGAGGTGAAAGCCTGGAACAATTTAAGAAGCATTACGATGCTGCGATGAGGGGGATGGTAGGTTCTTGGATGAGGTAAATGATCTACCTCATCTGTACTGATCGTGTACTACCGTGCTCACTGTGTTCAGTCCGCTCTGCACTTATCCCCAGGGTCTGGACACGACCAGCGTCCCTCTAGTCTCCACGGCCAGCTCATACTTTCAGCGTGGAACATGGGCCGAGCGTCAGATCTCCGCTCGCTGGCGATCCCCGACGACCTAAGATTGAGAACGTGCAAACAGGCATGTTACCTTGCAGTGAAATGTAGGCACCAACCCTTTCCTCCACCTTTCTGGTGCCATGCATTGCTGCTGCCGCTCACCCATCGCCCCCTGTGCTCGCTGACCTACATCGGCTCCCGGTCCAGCAACGTCTCGGTTTTAAAATTCTCATCCTTGTTTTCAATCCCTCCATGGACTCGCCCCCTCTCTATCTCTGTAACCTCCTCCAGCCTTACAAACCTCCGAGATCTCTGCGCTCCTCCAATTCTGGCCTCTTGCACATCCCCGATTTTAATCACTCCACCATTGGCAGCCGTACCTTCAGCTGCCTGGGCCCTAAGCTCTGGAATTCCCTCACTAAATCTCTCCGTCTCTCTACCTCTCTCTCCTCCTTTAAGATGCTCCTTAAAACCCACCTCTTTGACCAAGTTTTTGGTCACCTGTCCTAATATCTCCTCGTTACTTGGTGTCAAATTTTGTCTGATTCTACTCCTGCGAAGCGCCTTGGGACGTTTTACTACTTTAAAGGCGCTATATAAATGCAAGTTGTTGTTGTTGTTGTTACACTGTGACCAGTGGAGACACACCTGCTCCTGCCTTCGAGTGAGTAAGATTCAAATAGTGGGCTCAGAGTTCCTGAAACAGGACATCAATAAACTGGGATAAAGCAGAGAATGGAATTGAAAGAAAGAAAAAGAAAGAACTTGCATTTCTATAGCGCCTTTCACGACCTCAGGACGTCCCAAAGCACTTTACAGCCAACGAAGTACTTTTAAAGTGTAGTCACTCACTGTTGTAATGTAGGAAACGCGGCAGCCAAATTGCACACAGCAAGCTCCCACAAACAGCAATGTGATAACGACCAGATAATCTGTTTTAGCGATGTTGGTTGAGGGATAAATATTGGCCCAGGACACCGGGGAGAACTCCCCTGCTCTTCTTCGAAATAGTGCCGTGGGATCTTTTACGTCCAACCGAGGGGGCAGACTGGGCCTCGTTTTAACGCCTCATCCGAAATACAACCAATAGAAAGCCTCCAGTAGGCAGAAGATTCCAGCTTTTACTTTTTTGCTAAATTGATCATTTTTTCCATTTTCTTCCCATAAATCGCACAGGAAAGTTTATTTACAATTTTCATAAGTTCTGCAGAAGATACGAGCTTTGTTGCACTATCTACTTGCTGCCATCAGAGGGCACCAGTGCCTTTAAATATAGTAACTCACTTGCAACCTCTAGTGGCAGCGGATCGACACTGCGCTTCTTTTTCCATCTGCCATCCTTATTAACACTTTCAAGGTCCCAAATTATGCACCTATGTAATAGATTGTCAGTTTGATGATATAAAGTGCAAATACTAGTTTTACTGTGAAGTTACCGAGAATTACTACGTGGTTATTTTTTTTGGGGCGTTTTAATTTCCATTGACTTAAAAAAAAATGTAAATCAATATTTTTGTTTAAACAGTGAGAGCTGTTGAGGTCGTCATGGAAACTGTCTGGGAGGAGTGCACGTATGTGATAATTTTGCTCCCTCGCATAACCTGTGCTTTATAGCTCCTCCCAGTTAGTTCCTCTTTCTCTCTCCTCCCCCACTGAGGTCATTGAAACTTCTACTTTAAAGTAAGAGAAGAAAGACTTGTATTTATATAGCGTCTTTCACAACCTCAGGGCGTCTAAAGCGCTTTACAGCCAATTAAGTACTTTTTTTGAGGTGTAGTCACTGTTTTAATGTAGGAAACCCAGCAGCCAATTTGTGCACAGCAAGCTCCCACAAACAGCAATGTGATAATGACCAGATAGTATTTTTTAGTGGCCAGGACACCGGGGAGAACTCCCCTGCTCTTCTTCAAAATAATGGCCGTGGGAACTTATACGTCCACCTGAACGGGCAGACGGGGCCTCGGTTTAACGTCTCATCCGAAAGACAGCACCTCCAAGAGTGCAGCGCTCCCTCAGCACTGGCACTGGGAGTGTCAGCCTGGATTTTGTGCTCAAGTCTCTGGAGTGGGACTTGAACTGAAGCACATTAGTGAACCAGTTGGGTTTTTGCGACAATCTGACTGTTTCAAGGTCACTTTTACCGACACCAGCTTTTTATTTCCAGATTTAAAAAAAAATTCAAATTCTCAAACTACCATGGTGGGATTTGAACTCACATCCTCTGGATTATTAGTCCAGTAACATAACCACTATGCTACTGTACCCTGTTATTGCATTTTCTGTTATTACTTCAGATTCCCAGCATTCACAGTTTGGCTTTTTATTTTCATAGTTTGATTAAAAAAAATGACTTTTATACCGTGTGAGCGTGATATTATCTCCACAGTGTGATAATATACTTCTTTGGAATTCTCTACCCCAGAGGTCTGTTCTGTCGATGAGTATATTCAAGACTCAGATCGATAGATGTTTGGATTCTAGGGGAATCAAGGGATAGGGCGGGAAAGTGGAGTTGAGGTAGAAGATCAGCCATGACCTTATTGAATGGCGGAGCAGGCTCAAAGGACCAAATGGCCTATTCCTGCTCCTATTTCTTATGTTCTTATGTACTGGGAGTGCGTGATTATTTTTAAGTGCATGCATGAAGCCCGACTCCATGGGATAGGTGCGGTGCGGTAGTCCAGTGCAGCTTCATAACTGCGTTTCCCCCATGACTAGTCTTCTCCATTGTAGCTCTGCAGGAAGGGAGTGCGAGGCGAGGGAGCCAAGTGGAGATCAAGAGCGATTGAATTAACCTGGGCTTCTCCTAATACTAGGTTTAAGAGCCATGCTGCAGGCCGGAACCGAGGCCCCCGTCTGCCCTCTTAGCTGGGGAGTTTGCGCACAGCAAGCTCCCACAAACAAGGTCCCATAATGACCAGATAATCTGCTTTAGCACTCTCGCCTCTGAGTCAGAAGGTCGTGGGTACAAGTCTCGCTCCAGAGACTTGAGCCCATAATCTCGGCTGACATTCCCAGTGCCAGGGCTGAGGGAGTGCTGCACTGTCGGAGGTGACGTCTTTCAGATGAGACGTTAAACCGAGGTCCCGTCTGCCCTCTCAGGTGGATGTAAAAGATCCCACGGCACTATTTTGAAGAAGAGCAGGGGAGTTCTCCCCGGTGTCCTGGGGCCAATCTTTATCCCTCAATCAACATCACTAAAAAACAGATTATCTGGTCATTATCACATTGCTGTTTGTGGGAGCTTGCTGCGCGCAAATTGGCTGCCGCATTTCCTACATTACAACAACGACTGCACTTCAAAAAGTTGGCTGTATTGGCTCATTGGCTGCAAAGCGCTTTGGGACATCCTGAGGTCGTGAAGGGTGCTATAGAAATGCAAGTGCTTTCTCCCTTTCGTGATTACTGTCCAGGCACTCCTGCAGAAGGTGGGGTGCGTGCGTGCGGAGCGGAGCGGACTGGGACCGGGCTCCGAACACTCCCCATGTTGAATAACCTGCCGACACTTGCTGTTGAGCCTCGTCCATGAGCAGTAGCCACTTGGGCGAGGTATAGAAGGGGTCTTGTTGCCTGTGGATCCACTCTCTGGCGAGGAGAGGTGGTGAGAAAGTCGACAGGACAAGCAGTAAAAAGCAGCGCAGCCTTTAATCCGATGCCCGTAACGAGCTCGAAGGTGTGTTTGTTACTGTTTCATTGTTCCTTCCCCCACTAAGCTTCACCTTGTGCCAGGAAAAGTATATTAACTGCGAATGATGGATCTAAATCCTCTGATGAACATCAGCTCCGCCTCCTCCTCTATTAGTGCCTCGCTCTTAACCCTTGCCTTGCTGGGAGAGTGCCGATTAGGCGGGCTTGTATGACTCCGCACTCTTAAAAGCACTCAAAAGTTGTGAATTCTTTGGGGGCAGGCACAGGGGTGGGGATCACTGAAGTCGTGGAAGGCGCTATATAAATGCAAGTCTTTCTTTCAGAATTACTGGATATGCTGGCACATTGCACAGTACAGTAATTTTTTTTTTAATATTCGTTTATGGGATGTGGGTGTCGCTGGCAAGGCCAGCATTTATTGCCCATCCCTAATTGCCCTTGAGAAGGTGATGGTGACCTGCCTTCTTGAACCGTTGCAGTCCATGTGGTGAAGGTACTTCCACAGTGCTGTTGGGGAGGGAGTTCCAGGATTTTGACCCAGCGACGATGAAGGAACGGCGATATATTTCCAAGTCAGGATGGTGTGTAACTTGGAGGTGATGGTGTTCCTATGCGCCTGCTGCCCTTGTCCTTCTGGATGAAAGAGGTCGCGGGTTTGGGAGGTGCTGCCGAAGAAGCCTTGGCGAGTTGCTGCAGTGCATCTTGTAGATGGTACACACTGCAGCCACGGTACGCCGGTGGTGGAGGGAATGAATGGTTAAGGTGGTGGATGGGGTGCCAATCAAGCAGGCTGCTTTGTCCTGGATGGTGTCGAGCTTCTTGAGTGCTGTTGGAGCTGCACTCATCCAGGCAAGTGGAGAATATTCCATAACACTTACTTGTGCCTCATAGATGGTGGAAAGGCTTTGGGTAGTCAGGAGGTGAGACACTCGCCACAGAATACCTAGCCTCTGACCTGCTCTTGTTGCCACAGTATTTGTGGCTGGTCCAGTTAAGTTTCTGGACAGGATGTTGATGGTGGGGGATTCGGCGATGGTAATGCCGTTGAATGTCAATGGGTGGTGGTTAGACTCACACTTGTTAGAGATAGTCATTGCCTGGCACTTGTGTGGCGCGAACGTTACCTGCCACTTATCAGCCCAAGCCTGAAAGTCGTCCAGGTCTTGTTGCATGCGGGCATGGACTGCTTCATTATCTGAAGAGTTATGAATGGCACTGAACACTGTGCAGTCATCAGCAAACATCCCTATTTCTGACCTTATCATAGAATCATAGAAAGTTACAGCACGGAAGGAGGGCATTTCGGCCCATCGTGTCTGCGCCGGCCAACAAAGAGCTATCCAGCCTAATCCCACTTCCCAGCTCTTGGTCCGTAGCCCTGCAGGTTACAGCATCCCAAGTGCACATCCAAGTACTTTTTAAATGTGGTTAGGGTTTCTGCCTCTGCCACCCTTTCAGGCAGTGAGTTCCAGACCCCCACAACCCCCTGGGTGAAGAAATTTCCCCTCAAATCCCCTCTAAACCTTCCACCAATTACTTTAAATCTGTGGCCCCTGGTTTTTGACCCCTCTGCTAAGGGAAATAGGTCCTTTCTATCCACTTTATCTAGGCCCCTCATAATTTTATACACCTCAATAAGGTCTCCCCACAGCCTCCTCTGTTCCAAGGAAAACAAACCCAACCTATCCAGTCTTTCCTCATAGCTAAGATTCTCTACTCCCGGCAACATCCTTGTAAATCTCCTCTGTACCCTCTCTAGTGCAATCACATCTTTCCTGTAATGTGGTGACCAGAACTGCACGCAGTACTTTAGCTGAGGCCTAAATAGTGTTTTATACAGTTGAAGCATAACCCCCCTGCTCTTGTATTCTATGCCACGGCTAATAAAGGCAAGCCTTCTTAACCACCTTATCTACCTGGCCTGCTATCTTCAGGGATCTGTGGACATGCACTCCAAGGTCCCTTTGTTCCTCTACACTACTCAGTGTCCTACCATTTAATGTGTATTCCCTTTCCTTGTTAGCCCTCCCCAAATGCATTACCTCACACTTCTCCAGATTGAATTCCATTTGCCACTGTTCTGCCCACCTGACCAATTTATTGGCACACCATCTTCCATTCATAAGTCTCACAGCATAGCTGTGAGACTTATGAATCTTACACCCCCCCAAAATAACAGCTAAACCTCAATTAAATTAAAAAAAAAACCCATCACATTAATAAAATAAGTATAGTTAATTAAATTAACCATTTTAAATAAAAAATTAAATTTTTGAAAAAATTTAAAATCTTTTAAAAAGTTATAAAAATAAACTTACCTGTCTTTAAAGTCTATAAAAAAGATATACCTGTAAAAAAAAATTCAAAAAAATACTTAATTCACTACTTACCTTCTTAAAAGCGGGTCTTACTCCTTTTTACATTTCCAAAATCTTCCCTACTTACCTGCGCGTCCAAAGCATGAAGTGCACAGCGTGCGCGCAGCCTGTAGCGCGCACGCGATGCACTCAAGCCCCGCCCCCTTTTCGGAAGAGCAATTGCCGGTTTTCAGCGCATGCGCAGGGCATGCAGAAAACCGGCAATTGGAGTGGGAATACGCGAGAGTATGCAGTGCGTACTCTCGCGTCCCGGGATCAATTTTCGGCCCATTGATATCTTCCTGTAGTCTGCAGCTTCCTTCTTCAGTATCAATCACACAGCCGATTTTAGTATCATCTGCAAACTTCTTAATCATACCCCCTATGTTCAAGTCTAGATCATTGATATATACCACAAAAAGCAAGGGACCTAGTACTGAGCCCTGCAGAACCCCACTGGAAACAGCCTTCCAGTCACAAAAACACCCATCAACCATTACCCTCTGCTTCCTGCCTCCGAACCAGTTTTGAATCCAACTTGACACTTTGCCCTGGATCCCATGGGCTTTTAACTTTTGTTGGAGGGAAGGTCATTGATGAAGCAGCTGAAGATTGTTGGGCCTAGGACACTGCCCTGAGGAACTCCTGCAGTGATGTCCTGGGGCATGATGATTGACTTCCAACCACCACAACCATCTTCCTTTGTGCTAGGTATGACTCCAGCCAGTGGAGAGCTTTTCCCCCGATTCCCATTGACTTCAGATTTACTAGGGCTCCTTGATGCCACACTCGGTCAAATGCTGCCTTGATGTCAAGGGCAGTCACTCTCACCTTACCTCTGGAATTCAGCGCCTTTGTCCATGTTTGGACCAAGGCTGTAATGAGGTCGGGAGCCGAGTGGTCTTGGCGGAACCCAAACTGGGCGTCAGTGAGTAGGTTATGGGTGAGTAAGTGCCGCTTGATAGCACTGTCGATGACACCTTCCATCACTTTGCTGATGATTGAGAGTAGACTGATGGGGTGGCAATTGGCCGGATTGGACTTGTCCTGCTTTTTGTGAACAGGACTTACCTGGGCAGTTTTCCACATCGTCGGATAGATGCCAGTGTAGTAGTTGTACTGGAACAGCTTGGCTAGAGGCGCGGCTAGTTCTGGAGCACAAGTCTTCAGCACGACAGCCGGGATGTTGTCGGGGCCCATAGCCTTTGCTGTATCCAACGCGCTCACGTGGAGTGAATCGAATTGGCTGAAGACTGGCTTCTGTGATGTTGGCGACCTCAGGAGGAGGCCGATATGGATCATCCACTCGGCACTTCTGGCTGAAGATGGTTACAAACGCTTCAGCCTTGTCTTTTGCACTCATGTGCTGGGCTCTACCATCATTGAGGATGGGGGTATTCATGGAGCCTCCTCCTCCCGTTAGTTGTTTAATGGTCCACCACCATTCCCGACTGGATGTGGCAGGACTGCAGAGCTTTGATCTGATCCGTTGATTGTGGGATTGCTTAGCCCTGTCTATAGCATGCTGCTTCCGCTTTTTAGCATGCATACAGTCCTGTGCTGCAGCTTCCCCAGGTTGGCACCTCATTTTTGGTACGCCTGGTGCTGCTCCTGGCATGCTCTTCTGCACACCTTATTGAACCAGGGTTGGTCCCCTGGCTTGATGGTAATGGTAGAGTGAGGGATATACCGGGCCATGAGGTTACAGATTGTGGTGGAATATAATTCTGCTGCTGCTGATGGCCCACAGCGCCTCATGGATGCCCAGAATATTAAAAGGCACAAAAAACAACGGGGAAGTAGGATGGAAGTAGAGAGTTTCTGTGGAGGGGTGGTTTTGGGGGCGGGGGGTGGTGGGGGGGTGGTGGAGGAGCGGCGGTGGTGGAGGGAGACTGGCAAAGGATGAACGACCTCTATTGTACCAAAATTTTGGATTCTAATTGATATCCAGTGAGAATGTAAACAAAGAATTTGCATTTCTATAGCACCTTTCATGACCTCAGGACGTCCCAAAGTGCTGCACAGCCAATGAAGTACTTTTGAAGTGTTGTCACTGTTGTAATGTAGGAAATGCAGCCAAATTTGAATATTTAGCCCTCTCACCAACGCCATGACACTTTACTGTAGCAGGAAAGACCTGGCTCAGTGGGTAGCACCCTCGCCTCTGAGTCAGAAGGCTGTGGGTTCAAGTTCCACTCAAGAGACTTGAGCACAAAAATCTAGGCTGACACCCCCAGGGCCAGTACTGAGGGAGTGCTGCACTATCGGAGGTGCTGTCTTTCGGATGAGATGTTAAACCGAGGCCTCATCTTCCCTCTTAGGTGGATGTAAAAGATCCCACGGCACTATTTCAAAGAAGAGTAGGTGGGTGCTCCCCAGTGTCCTGGCCAATATTTATTCCTCATCCAACACTACTAACAAAAACAGATGATCTGGTCATTATCACACTGCTGTTTGTGGGCGCTTGCTGTGTGCAAATTGGCCAAAATTTCTGTTCTAATTGATGTCCAGTGAGAATATAAAGAAAGAACTTGCATTTATATAGCGCCTTTTATGACCTCAGGATGTCCCAAAGTGCTTCACAGCCAATGAAGCACTTTTGAAGTGTAGTCACTGTTGTGATGTAGGAAACGCGGCAGCCAGTTATCCCACAGCAAGCTCCCACAAACAGCAATGTGATAATGATCTGCTAACCTGTATTTTTTTTTTATGATGTTGGTTGAGGGATAAATATTGGCTCAGGACACCGGGGAGAACTCCCCTGCTCTTCTTCGAAATAGTGCCACGGGATCATTTACGTTCACCCAAGAGGGCAGACGGGGCCTCGGTTTAACGTTTCAGCACACAGAGGACACAATTATTTGCTCGCTGTTGAGAATGCAGTGACAGGGCACTTCCTCTGGGCCCATGTTTATTATCTTATTGAGCTTTTATTGTTCCTGTTTTTGCGTGTCATTTTGTCATTTAGTGTTTGGAGTCAAATTTCGCCCCTCGGTGTGCAGAAATAAGCTGGGCAGAGTAAAATGGCGATGAAAACCTGTATTGCTTTGTTTTCTCACCCCCCCTCTAAAACATGAGGCTGATGAGAGGGTTGGAATTGGGAGGTGGGGGGTGGGGGGAAGGGGGTTGCGACTGTACGAGATATTGGTTCAATATTTCACAAAAAAACCTTGCCATAAAATTGATAGCCAGCATGGTAATATCTGCAGAGCTATAGGACTGGCTTTTCAGGATGTCTGAGGAATAATTATTTTTATCTCTGTCCGCCGGTGGCTGCTTTTCGCCACATTTGATGACCCGCATTTCTTTTATTGGTTTACAGAAGCAGGGTTTCAACAAACAGGACAGGGAGGGTGAAAGGTCAGCCTGGGCTGTGACTGGAGGATGTACCATTAAAACAAGCACCGCTGAATAGGAAGACAAATAAACAGCGGGGTTAAGAATGCCGGCCGATCGAGGCGTGCGGGGTCCGGGCGCGGAAGTTTTGGGATTGGGTTTGTTAGCATAAACTCTCTGACGTCAGCGTGCAGAGGGGCAGCCGCCGAAACTCATTGTTTTTCGCTTTCCTCAGGGGGATAAGCTGGAAATGATTCAAGGGTCTTGATACCAGCTGGATTGGAGAGATTCCAGAGCACTTTCTACAGCCTGCAGTGAAAGGGCTTTCTGCGCACAGCTCCAATACAGCTCATTTCAGAGAAAGGACTCTCTCTCTCTCTCTCTCTCTCTCTCTCTCTCACTTTTTTGCTCTCTTTCTTACTCTTCTCTCTCTCTCTCTCTCTCCTCTCCCCTTTTAATTTTAATTGATTTTGTTCCCCTTTACCCTCCATTTCTTCATTTGCCCCACCATTGGCGGCCGTGCCTCGCCCCTTCTCTATCTCTGTAATTTCCTCCAGCCCTACAACCCTCCGAGATCTCGGCGCTCCTCCAATTCTGACCTCTTGCGCATCCCCGATTTTCATCGTTCCACCATTGGCGGCCGTGTCTTCAGCTGCTTAGGCCCTAAGCTCTGGAATTCCCTCCCTAAATCTCTCCACCTCTCTACCTCTCTCTCCTCCTTTACGACGCTCCTTAAAACCTACCTCTTTGACCAAGCCTTTGGTCATCTGCCCTAATATCTCCTAATGTGGCTTGGTGTCAATTTTTGTTTGATAATTGCTCCTGTGAAGCGCCTTGGGACGTTTTACTACACAGCACCTCAAACGTGCATTTATATAGCACCTTTCACGACCTCAGGATGTCCCAAAGCGCTCTACAGCTAATGAAGTACTTTTGAAGTGTAGTCACTGTTGTACGTTAAAGGTGCTATAAAAGTGCAAGTTGTTGCGCCTTCAGCTGTCTAGGCCCCAGTCTTTGCAGCTTTTCACCCTTAACCTCTTCGCCTCTCTCTCCTTTAAAACTCTCCTTTAAAACTTTCCTCTTTCCGGTCCTAATATCGCCTTCTTTGGCTCAGTGTCAATTTTTGTCTGATTACAATCCTGTGAAGCGCCTTGGGACATTTTACTATGTTAAAGATGCCTTTTAAATTAGAGCCAGGCCATTCAGGGGTGATGTCAGGAAGCAGCACTTCACACAAAAGGTAGTGGAAATCTGGAACACTCTCCCCCAAAAAGCTGTTGAGGCTAGGTCTAAGTTTAACAAAGCAACGTATGATGTAGTAGTCTTTGGACACAAGAATGACAAATGGTAATGCAGTCGAGAAGGAGAAACAATGGGAGAAGGTGAATAAGCAAAGGGCTTTAGGGGGTCTAGCTACATAAGTCATTAAAAGCTAGCTCACGGGTACAAAAAGTGATTTAAAAAGCTAATGAGGTGCCGGGCTTAATCGTAAGAGGTACAGAATATAAAAACAAGGAAGGACTTCTACAATTATATGGAGTGTTGGTCGGACCTCATCTGGAATGTTGAGGTCAGTTGCGGGTGACCCACCTTCAGGAAGGTCTTGGAAAAGGTCCAGTGATTGTTCACAAGGATGATATTTGGAACAGAGACGGTGCTATGATGGGAGACGGAGTAAACTTAAGTCATGTTCCCTGGAGATGAGGCGGTTAAAAGGTGACCTGATTGAGGTGTTTGGAATGTTGAAGGGGATTGACAGGATAAATAGGCAACGACTTTTCACGCTATATGGGGAACCTCTCCATCTCAATGTCTCTCTCTTTTTTTCCCCTCTCTCTCACACCCAGCCGACTTCAACAGCAATTCCCTTCATTATGACCTCTACCACCAGGAAGAACTAGAGCAGCAATATCATGGGAACACCACCACCTTCAATTTACACACAACAAGCAGCATTTAATACAGTAAAACATCCCAAGATACTTCACAGGAGCAATTATCAAACACAATTTGTCACCGAGACACATAAGGAGATATTGGGGCAGGTGACCAAAAGCTTGGTGAAAAAGGTAGGTTTTAATGAGCGTCTTAAAGGAGGAAAGAAAGGTAGAGAGATGGAAAGGTTTAGGGAGGGAATTCCAGAGCTTAGGTCCTTGGCAGCTGAAGGCACGGCCGCCAATGGTGGAGCAATTAAAATTGGGGATGCTCAAGAGGCCAGAATTGGAGGAGTGCAGATATTTCGGAGGGTTGCAAGGCTGGAGGAGATTACAGAAATAGGGAGGGACAAGGCCATGGAGGGATTTGAAAACAAGGATGGGAATTTTTAAATCGAGGCGTCGTTTAACTGGGAGCCAATGGCAATCCTAACTTGGGCATAAATTGTTGTTTCTTCATTGTCATTGGGTCAAAATCCTGGATTTCCCGACCTAACACTATTGTGGGAGCACCAGCATCACAAGGACTACAGTGATACAAGGAGAAGTCCCACCACCACCTTCTCAGGGCAACTCGGGATAGGTAACAAATGCAACTTTGCTAGCACCATCCACATCCCAAGCATAAATAAATTAAAAAAAAATACACTTTGCAGCAGGGATTATGGGCTGATTCATCCCTTCCCTTCCCAGGATCCGAGGACATTCATAGTACTTGGTAATTGGCAACAGAACCAGAGGCTACATGAGGAAAAGAAATGTTCGCAACGAGTTGTTATGAACTGGAATGCGCTGCCTAAAAGGGCAGTCGAAGCAGATTCAACAGATTGAAGGGGAAAAATTTGCAGGGCTAGAGGGAAAGAGCAAGAGGAGTGGGACGAATTGGAGAGCTCTTTCAAAGAGCCGGCACAGGCACGATGGGCCAAATGGCCTCCTTCTGTGCGGTATAATACCTCTACCACTGTCCCAGCACAGATGCTACTTTAGCTCGGCGATTCTGATCTATAATTGCTCAATTCCTTGCTGGACCATGCATTAATCAGCTGAGCCGTTGGAGAGAGCTGGACACTTAAAGGTCCTGTTGGACCATGTAAGCAGGCTCTCTTCGCCTCCCACGCCCCCCCCACCGCCCGCCTCCTTCAGGGTTCCAGTGGAGGAAGTCGATTAATTTCAAACGATCTCTGGTTACCATCTTGCCATTTAGCGAAAGAGTCCACAATTATAATCTTACACATCCCAATTTAATCATTTTTTCAAAGTGCCATTCTTCGCCCCCTCAACAACAATCATGAAATGGCTCGAAGGAAAATACCAGCAAAATAACAGATTCTTTTCTTTTTGCTTATGAAGATTCTCCCACCCGTGGGAGGTCTCTGCGTCACATGCTGTTGTGCACAGCGCATAATTACACACTGCTCGTAGCCCATGATCGCCCTTCATCTCCGAGATGTTTGGCCAATGTCACGCAAAGTCCCTACAGATGAGATGTGACCGGTTACTGTTGGATTTGGTGTAAATGGGAAAACTTCCATGTTCCCTCCCTCCCCTCCTTTTCACCTTCCCCCATAACGATGAGGTGGGCACCACACCTCAGGAAGAATATATTGACCTTGGAGGGGGTGCACTGTAGATTCACAAGAATGATACCCGGGGCCAAAAGTGTTAAATTATGAGGGCAGGTTGCATAGACTAGGCTTGTATTCCCTCGAGTATGGAAGAATAGGGGTGAAATAATTTGAAGTATTTCAGATGATTAAAGGAGGTGATCGGGTGGATAGAGAGAAACTATTTCCTCTGGTGGGGGGGGGGGGGGGAGTCTAGAACAAGGGGACATAACCTTAAAATTAAAGCTAGGCCGTTCAGGGGTGATGTCACAAAGCACTTCTTCACACAAAGGGTAGTGGAAATCTGGAACTCTCGCCCACAAAAAGCTGATGAGGCTGGGGGGTCAATTGAAAATTTCAAAACTGAGATTGATAGATTTTTTGTTAGGCAAGGGTATTAAGGGTTGTGGAACCAAGGCGGGTAGATGGAGGTAAGATAAAGATCAGCCATGATCTAATTGAATGGCGGAACAGGCTCAAGGGGCTGAATGGCCTCCTCCTGTTCCTGCGTTCTCACATGGCCCCCCTTTCCCGGCAGCTTAAAGGGATCCCTGTGGTGAAGCACTCATTGTAAGAGACGAGAGCGGCCAGCTGTGAACCGTTGGGGAGCGTGGAGGAGTGGCTGTGGTACTGAGCCATACAGGCCAAGCATGTGCCAAGTTAGATACCCAACCGGCTTGTGCTGTATGAGCTGATTTCAGACAGGGGTGGTGGGGAGGGCGTTAAATTCGATCTCAGCGCCTCCTCCCCCCAGCCCGAATCTCTGCTCCTGATTACGATCCAGTGACTCTTGCTGGAAAGCATGGGTGTGCGTAGGTTTTGGGTGGGGACATGATCAGCCCCATTAAAGGGGCCGCGCACCCAAACAAAATTAGGGCAAACATTCGTAAGGACGGCAGGCTTCCTTCTCAGATGGACTTTGGTGAACCAGTTGGGTTTTTACGACAATCCGACAGCTTCTTGGTCACTTTTATTGGTACCAGATGTTTTAATTTCCAAATGCGGGAAAGTAATGTTGGTGCGAGCCCTAGCAGTCACTTATTGGGAAAGTCCTGTTTTTGATCTCCTGCCTTTCTAAAGCGGCTTCACCAGTAGCAGAGCAGAGCAGCAAGGAACTATTTCAAATTGTGTGTGTATATTTTTTTAATAAAGTTAAATTGGAACAAGTTGTACAGCTGGTCTGCTATTGTTAGAACTACACTCAAACCTGTAATGCGCAGTCTGAAGGGAAAAAGCACATTTGCGACTGGTCACGATATTTAAGTTTACAGCACCGTGCACTTACCCACTCACTGTACTTAGGTCTAATTAAAAGCCGAGTGCCCTCGGCCTGCGAGGAATGCGAAGAAGGCCTGGATTTCCCTTTGCTGGCTGCCCAGACGTTGACCTTAGGTAACCAATTATGGCGTTGCCCCTTTTTGAATCCACTATTTTGTCTCTGGACTTTGCCAAAACCAACCTTTTTATTTCCCGTCAGTGCAAGCAGCAGTGCTCCGCGGTGGGCCACATTCTCGATTGTTTACATGCAGCTGACTGGCGTTTCGTGTAAACAAACAAACGGAAACACAGCCAGGCCGCTTGCTTGTCCTTGAAACTTTTTGTTGTTGTTGAAAAAAACCATTACCTTGCACAGTGTAAGTGTTCACTGATATCGCAGTGTAATCGTTCACTGATATCGCAGTGTAATCGTTCACTGATATCGCAGTGTAATCGTTCACTGATATCGCAGTGTAATCGCTCACTGATATCGCAGTGCAATCGTTCTCTGATATCACACAGTGCAATCGTTCACTGATATCGCACGGTGCAATCGTTCACTGATATCACACGGTGTGATCGTTCACTGATATCGCACGGTGTGATCGTTCACTGATATCACACGGTGCGATCGTTCACCTGATATCGCAGTGTGATCGTTCACTGATATCGCGCGGTGTGATCGTTCACTGGTATCGCAGTGTGATCGTTCACTGGTATCGCAGTGTGATCGTTCACTGGTATCGCAGTGTGATCGTTCACTGGTATCGCAGTGTGATCGTTCACTGGTATCGCAGTGTGATCGTTCACTGATATCGCAGTGTAATCGTTCACTGATATCGCACAGTGTAATCGTTCACTGATATCGCACAGTGCAATCGTTCACTGATATCGCACGGTGTAATCGTTCACTGATATCGCACGGTGTCATCGTTCACTGATATCGCACGGTGTGATCGTTCACTGATATCGCACAGTGTGATCGTTCACTGATATCGCAGTGTGATCGGTCACTGATATCGCAGTGTGATCGTTCACTGATATCGCAGTGTAATCGTTCACTGATATCGCACGGTGTGATCGGTCACTGATATCGCAGTGTAATCGTTCACTGATATCGCAGTGTAATCGTTCACTGATATCGCAGTGTAATCGTTCACTGATATCACACAGTGCAATCGTTCACTGATATCACACGATGTGATCGTTCACTGATATCGCACGGTGTGATCGTTCACTGATCGCAGTGTAATCGTTCACTGATATCGCACGGTGTGATCGTTCACTGATATCGCACGGTGTGATCGTTCACTGATATCGCACGGTGTATTCGTTCACTGATATCGCAGTGTAATCGTTCACTGATATCGCACGTGTGATCATTGACTGATATCGCGGTGTGATCGTTCACTGATATCGCACGGTGATCGTCACTGATATGCTGTGATCGTTCACTGATATCGCAGTGTGATCGTTCACTGATATCGCACGTGAGACCTGATATCGACACGTGTGATCGTTCACTGATATCGCACGGTGTGATCGTTCACTGATATCGCACGGCGTAATCGTTCACTGATATCGCACGGTGTGATCGTTCACTGATATCGCACGGCGTAATCGTTCACTGATATCGCAGTGTGATCGTTCACTGATATCGCACGGCGTGATCGTTCACTGATATCGCAGGGCGTAATCGTTCACTGATATCGCAGGGCGTAATCGTTCACTGATATCGCACGGCGTGATCGTTCACTGATATCGCACGGCGTCATCGTTCACTGATATCGCACGGTGTGATCATTCACTGATATCGCAGTGTGATCGGTCACTGATATCGCAGTGTAATCGTTCACTGATATCGCACGGTGTGATCATTCACTGGTATCGCAGTGTGATCGTTCACTGATATCGCAGTTTGATCGTTCACTGATATCGCACGGTGTGATCGTTCACTGGTATCGCAGTGTAATCGTTCACTGATATCGCACAGTGTAATCGTTCACTGATATCGCACAGTGTGATCGTTCACTGGTATCGCACGGTGTGATCGTTCACTGATATCGCACGGTGTATTCGTTCACGGATATCGCAGTGTAATCGTTCACTGATATCGCAGTGTGATCATTGACTGATATCGCAGTGTGATCGTTCACTGATATCGCACGGTGTGATGGTTCACTGATATCGCACGGTGTGATGGTTCACTGATATCGCACGGCGTGATCGTTCACTGGTATCGCACGGCGTAATCGTTCACTGATATCGCACGGCGTGATCGTTCACTGATATCGCACGGCGTGATCGTTCACTGATATCGCGCGGTGTGATCGTTCACTGATATCGCAGTGTGATCGTTCACTGATATCGCAGTGTAATCGTTCACTGATATCGCAGTGTAATCGTTCACTGATATCGCAGTGTAATCTGTCACTGATATCACACAGTGCAATCGTTCACTGATATCGCACGGTGTAATCGTTCACTGATATCGGACGGTGTAATCGTTCACTGATATCGCACGGCGTGATCGTTCACTGATATCGCGCGGTGTGATCTTTCACTGATATCGCAGTGTGATCGTTCACTGATATCGCAGTGTGATCGTTCACTGATATCGCAGTGTTATCGTTCACTGGTATCGCAGTGTGATCGTTCACTGATATCGCACAGTGTGATCGGTCACTGATATCGCACAGTGTGATCGGTCACTGATATCGCATTGTAATCGTTCACTGATATTACAGTGCAATCGTTCACTGATATCACACGATGTGATCGTTCACTGATATCGCACGGTGTGATCGTTCACTGATCGCAGTGTAATCGTTCACTGATATCGCACGGTGTGATCGTTCACTGATATCGCACGGTGTGATCGTTCACTGATATCGCACGGTGTATTCGTTCACTGATATCGCAGTGTAATCGTTCACTGATATCGCAGTGTGATCATTGACTGATATCGCGGTGTGATCGTTCACTGATATCGCACGGTGTGATGGTTCACTGATATTGCAGTGTGATCGTTCACTGATATCGCACGGTGTGATCGTTCACTGATATCGCACGGTGTGATCGTTCACTGATCGCAGTGTAATCGTTCACTGATATCGCACGGTGTGATCGTTCACTGATATCGCACGGTGTGATCGTTCACTGATATCGCACGGTGTATTCGTTCACTGATATCGCAGTGTAATCGTTCACTGATATCGCAGTGTGATCATTGACTGATATCGCGGTGTGATCGTTCACTGATATCGCACGGTGTGATGGTTCACTGATATTGCAGTGTGATCGTTCACTGATATCGCACGGTGTGATCGTTCACTGATATCGCACGGCGTGATCGTTCACTGATATCGCACGGCGTAATCGTTCACTGATATCGCACAGTGTAATCGTTCACTGATATCGCAGTGTAATCTGTCACTGATATCACACAGTGCAATCGTTCACTGATATCGCACGGTGTAATCGTTCACTGATATCGGACGGTGTAATCGTTCACTGATATCGCACGGCGTGATCGTTCACTGATATCGCGCGGTGTGATCTTTCACTGATATCGCAGTGTGATCGTTCACTGATATCGCAGTGTGATCGTTCACTGATATCGCAGTGTTATCGTTCACTGGTATCGCAGTGTGATCGTTCACTGATATCGCACAGTGTGATCGGTCACTGATATCGCACAGTGTGATCGGTCACTGATATCGCATTGTAATCGTTCACTGATATTACAGTGCAATCGTTCACTGATATCACACGATGTGATCGTTCACTGATATCGCACGGTGTGATCGTTCACTGATCGCAGTGTAATCGTTCACTGATATCGCACGGTGTGATCGTTCACTGATATCGCACGGTGTGATCGTTCACTGATATCGCACGGTGTATTCGTTCACTGATATCGCAGTGTAATCGTTCACTGATATCGCAGTGTGATCATTGACTGATATCGCGGTGTGATCGTTCACTGATATCGCACGGTGTGATGGTTCACTGATATTGCAGTGTGATCGTTCACTGATATCGCACGGTGTGATCGTTCACTGATATCGCACGGCGTGATCGTTCACTGATATCGCACGGCGTAATCGTTCACTGATATCGCACGGTGTGATCGTTCACTGGTATCGCACGGCGTAATCGTTCACTGATATCGCAGTGTGATCGTTCACTGATATCGCACGGCGTGATCGTTCACTGATATCGCAGGGCGTAATCGTTCACTGATATCGCAGGGCGTAATCGTTCACTGATATCGCAGGGCGTAATCGTTCACTGATATCGCACGGCGTGATCGTTCACTGATATCGCACGGCGTCATCGTTCACTGATATCGCACGGTGTGATCATTCACTGATATCGCAGTGTGATCGGTCACTGATATCGCAGTGTAATCGTTCACTGATATCGCACGGTGTGATCATTCACTGGTATCGCAGTGTGATCGTTCACTGATATCGCAGTTTGATCGTTCACTGATATCGCACGGTGTGATCGTTCACTGATATCGCACGGTGTGATCGTTCACTGGTATCGCAGTGTAATCGTTCACTGATATCGCACAGTGTAATCGTTCACTGATATCGCACAGTGTGATCGTTCACTGGTATCGCACGGTGTGATCGTTCACTGATATCGCACGGTGTATTCGTTCACGGATATCGCAGTGTAATCGTTCACTGATATCGCAGTGTGATCATTGACTGATATCGCAGTGTGATCGTTCACTGATATCGCACGGTGTGATGGTTCACTGATATCGCACGGTGTGATGGTTCACTGATATCGCACGGCGTGATCGTTCACTGGTATCGCACGGCGTAATCGTTCACTGATATCGCACGGCGTGATCGTTCACTGATATCGCACGGCGTGATCGTTCACTGATATCGCGCGGTGTGATCGTTCACTGATATCGCAGTGTGATCGTTCACTGATATCGCAGTGTAATCGTTCACTGATATCGCAGTGTAATCGTTCACTGATATCGCAGTGTAATCTGTCACTGATATCACACAGTGCAATCGTTCACTGATATCGCACGGTGTAATCGTTCACTGATATCGGACGGTGTAATCGTTCACTGATATCGCACGGCGTGATCGTTCACTGATATCGCGCGGTGTGATCTTTCACTGATATCGCAGTGTGATCGTTCACTGATATCGCAGTGTGATCGTTCACTGATATCGCAGTGTTATCGTTCACTGGTATCGCAGTGTGATCGTTCACTGATATCGCACAGTGTGATCGGTCACTGATATCGCACAGTGTGATCGGTCACTGATATCGCATTGTAATCGTTCACTGATATTACAGTGCAATCGTTCACTGATATCACACAGTGCAATCGTTCACTGATATCACACAGTGCAATCGTTCACTGATATCGCACGGTGCGATCGTTCACTGATATCGCACGGTGCGATCGTTCACTGATATCGCAGTGTAATCGTTCACTGATATCACAGTGTAATCGTTCACTGATATCGCAGTGCAATCGTTCACTGACATCACACTGTGCGATCGTTCACTGATATCGCACGGTGTGATCGTTCACTGATATCGCACGGTGTGATCGTTCACTGATATCGCACGGTGTATTCGTTCACGGATATCGCAGTGTAATCGTTCACTGATATCGCAGTGTGATCGTTGACTGATATCGCAGTGTGATCGTTCACTGATATCGCACGGTGTGATGGTTCACTGATATCGCACGGTGTGATGGTTCACTGATATCGCACGGCGTGATCGTTCACTGGTATCGCACGGCGTAATCGTTCACTGATATCGCACGGCGTAATCGTTCACTGATATCGCACGGCGTGATCGTTCACTGATATCGCACGGCGTGATCGTTCACTGATATCGCGCGGTGTGATCGTTCACTGATATCGCACGGTGTGATCGTTCACTGGTATCGCAGTGTGATCGTTCACTGATATCGCAGTGTAATCGTTCACTGATATCACACAGTGCAATCGTTCACTGATATCACGCAGTGCAATCGTTCACTGATATCGCACGGTGTGATCGTTCACTGATATCGCAGTGTGATCGGTCACTGATATCGCAGTGTAATCGTTCACTGATATCGCAGTGTAATCGTTCACTGATATCGCAGTGTGATCGTTCACTGATATCGCAGTGTGATCGGTCACTGATATCGCAGTGTAATCGGTCACTGATATCACACAGTGCAATCGTTCACTGATATCGCACGGTGTAATCGTTCACTGATATCGCACGGTGTCATCGTTCACTGATATCGCACGGTGTCATCGTTCACTGATATCGCACGGTGTCATCGTTCACTGATATCGCACGGTGTGATCGTTCACTGATATCGCAGTGTGATCGTTCACTGATATCGCAGTGTGATCGTTCACTGATATCGCAGTGTAATCGTTCACTGATATCGCAGTGTAATCGTTCACTGATATCGCACGGTGTGATCGGTCACTGATATCGCAGTGTAATCGTTCACTGATATCGCAGTGTAATCGTTCACTGATATCGCAGTGTAATCGTTCACTGATATCGCAGTGCAATCGTTCACTGATATCACACAGTGCAATCGTTCACTGATATCACACGATGTGATCGTTCACTGATATCGCACGGTGTGATCATTCACTGATCGCAGTGTAATCGTTCACTGATATCGCACGGTGTGATCGTTCACTGATATCGCACGGTGTGATCGTTCACTGATATCGCACGGTGTATTCGTTCACTGATATCGCAGTGTAATCGTTCACTGATATCGCAGTGTGATCATTGACTGATATCGCAGTGTGATCATTGACTGATATCGCGGTGTGATCGTTCACTGATATCGCACGGTGTGATGGTTAACTGATATTGCAGTGTGATCGTTCACTGATATCGCACGGTGTGATCGTTCACTGATATCGCACGGCGTGATCGTTCACTGATATCGCACGGCGTAATCGTTCACTGATATCGCACGGTGTGATCGTTCACTGGTATCGCACGGCGTAATCGTTCACTGATATCGCACGGCGTCATCGTTCACTGATATCGCACGGTGTGATCATTCACTGATATCGCAGTGTGATCGGTCACTGATATCGCAGTGTAATCGTTCACTGATATCGCACGGTGTGATCGTTCACTGCTATCGCTCGTGTAATCGTTCAGCTGGTATCGCACGTGTGGATCGTTCACTGATATCGCACGTTGTGATCGTTCACTGATATCGCACGGTGTTATCGTTCACTGATATCAGCACGTGTGATCGTTCACTGATATCGCACGGAGTGGATCGTTCACTGGAATCGCACGCGTAATCGTTCACTGATATCGCAGTGTGATCGTTCACTGATATCGCCCTGCGTGTTCGTTCACTGATATCGCTGTGTGATCGTTCACTGATATCAGCACGTGTGATCGTCACTGATATAGCTCGGTGTGATCGTCACTGATATCGCAAGGTGGTGATCTGTTCACTGATATCGCACGTGTGTTCGTTCACTTGGTATCGCACGGTGTAATCGTTCACTGTATCGCACGGTGGTGGATCGTTCACTGATATCGCACGGTGTGATCGGTCACTGATATCTGCACGGCGTGATCGTTCACTGGTATCGCACTGCGTTATCGTTCATCTGATATTCGCACGGCGTGATCGTTCACTGATATCGCGCGGCGTGATCGTTCACTGATATCGCGCGGTGTGATCATTCACTGGTATCGCAGTGTAATCGTTCACTGATATCGCACAGTGTGATCGTTCACTGATATCGCACAGTGTGATCGTTCACTGATATCGCAGTGTAATCGTTCACTGATATCGCACGGTGTAATCGTTCACTGATATCGCACGGTGTGATCGTTCACTGATATCGCAGTGTGATCGTTCACTGATATCGCAGTGTAATCGTTCACTGATATCGCAGTGTAATCGTTCACTGATATCGCAGTGTAATCGTTCACTGATATCGCAGTGTAATCTGTCACTGATATCACACAGTGCAATCGTTCACTGATATCGCACGGTGTAATCGTTCACTGATATCGCAGTGTAATCGTTCACTGATATCGCAGTGTAATCGTTCACTGATATCGCAGTGTAATCGTTCACTGATATCGCACGGTGTAATCGTTCACTGATATCGCACGGTGTAATCGTTCACTGATATAGGACGGTGTAATCGTTCACTGATATCGCACGGCGTGATCGTTCACTGATATCGCACGGTGTGATCGTTCACTGATATCGCACGGTGTGATCGTTCACTGATATCGCACGGTGTATTCGTTCACTGATATCGCAGTGTAATCGTTCACTGATATCGCAGTGTGATCATTGACTGATATCGCAGTGTGATCATTGACTGATATCGCGGTGTGATCGTTCACTGATATCGCACGGTGTGATGGTTAACTGATATTGCAGTGTGATCGTTCACTGATATCGCACGGTGTGATCGTTCACTGATATCGCACGGCGTGATCGTTCACTGATATCGCACGGCGTAATCGTTCACTGATATCGCACGGCGTGATCGTTCACTGGTATCGCACGGCGTAATCGTTCACTGATATCGCACGGCGTCATCGTTCACTGATATCGCACGGTGTGATCATTCACTGATATCGCAGTGTGATCGGTCACTGATATCGCAGTGTAATCGTTCACTGATATCGCACGGTGTGATCATTCACTGGTATCGCAGTGTAATCGTTCACTGATATCGCACGGTGTGATCGTTCACTGGTATCGCAGTGTAATCGTTCACTGATATCGCACAGTGTAATCGTTCACTGATATCGCACAGTGTGATCGTTCACTGGTATCGCACGGTGTGATCGTTCACTGATATCGCACGGTGTGATCGTTCACTGATATCGCACGGTGTATTCGTTCACTGATATCGCACGGTGTATTCGTTCACGGATATCGCAGTGTAATCGTTCACTGATATCGCAGTGTGATCATTGACTGATATCGCAGTGTGATCGTTCACTGATATCGCACGGTGTGATGGTTCACTGATATCGCACGGCGTGATGGGTCACTGATATCGCACGGCGTGATCGTTCACTGGTATCGCACGGCGTAATCGTTCACTGATATCGCACGGCGTAATCGTTCACTGATATCGCACGGCGTGATCGTTCACTGATATCGCACGGCGTGATCGTTCACTGATATCGCGCGGTGTGATCATTCACTGGTATCGCAGTGTAATCGTTCACTGATATCGCACAGTGTGATCGTTCACTGATATCGCAGTGTAATCGTTCACTGATATCGCAGTGTGATCATTGACTGATATCGCAGTGTGATCGTTCACTGATATCGCACGGTGTGATGGTTCACTGATATCGCACGGCGTGATGGGTCACTGATATCGCACGGCGTGATCGTTCACTGGTATCGCACGGCGTAATCGTTCACTGATATCGCACGGCGTAACCGTTCACTGATATCGCACGGCGTGATCGTTCACTGATATCGCACGGCGTGATCGTTCACTGATATCGCGCGGTGTGATCATTCACTGGTATCGCAGTGTAATCGTTCACTGATATCGCACAGTGTGATCGTTCACTGATATCGCACAGTGTGATCGTTCACTGATATCGCAGTGTAATCGTTCACTGATATCGCACGGTGTAATCGTTCACTGATATCGCACGGTGTGATCGTTCACTGATATCGCAGTGTGATCGTTCACTGATATCGCAGTGTAATCGTTCACTGATATCGCAGTGTAATCGTTCACTGATATCGCAGTGTAATCGTTCACTGATATAGGACGGTGTAATCGTTCACTGATATCGCACGGCGTGATCGTTCACTGATATCGCGCGGTGTGATCTTTCACTGGTATCGCAGTGTGATCGTTCACTGATATCGCAGTGTGATCGTTCACTGATATCGCAGTGTTATCGTTCACTGGTATCACAGTGCGATCGTTCACTGATATCGCACGGTGCGATCGTTCACTGATATCGCAGTGTAATCGTTCACTGATATCACAGTGTAATCGTTCACTGATATCGCAGTGCAATCGTTCACTGATATCACACAGTGCAATCGTTCACTGACATCACACTGTGCGATCGTTCACTGATATCGCACGGTGTATTCGTTCACGGATATCGCAGTGTAATCGTTCACTGATATCGCAGTGTGATCATTGACTGATATAGCAGTGTGATCGTTCACTGATATCGCACGGTGTGATGGTTCACTGATATCGCACGGTGTGATGGTTCACTGATATCGCACGGTGTGATCGTTCACTGATATCGCAGTGTAATCGTTCACTGATATCGCAGTGTAATCGTGCACTGATATCGCAGTGCAATTGTTCACTGATATCGCACAGTGTGATCGTTCACTGATATCGCACAGTGTGATCGGTCACTGATATCGCATTGTAATCGTTCACTGATATCACACAGTGCAATCGTTCACTGATATCGCACGGTGCAATGGTTCACAGATGTCGCACGGTGCGATCGTTCACTGATATCGCAGTGTAATCGTTCACTGATATCACAGTGTAATCGTTCACTGATATCGCAGTGCAATCGTTCACTGATATCACACAGTGCAATCGTTCACTGACATCACACTGTGCAATCGTTCACTGATATCGCACGGTGTGATGGTTCACTGATATCGCACGGTGTGATGGTTCACTGAAATCGCACGGTGTGATGGTTCACTGATATCGCACGGTGTGATCGTTCACTGATATCGCAGTGTAATCGTTCACTGATATAGCAGTGTGATCGTTCACTGATATCGCAGTGTAATCGGTCACTGATATCGCACAGTGCAATCGTTCACTGATATCGCACGGTGTAATCGTTCACTGATATCGCACGGTGTATTCGTTCACGGATATCGCAGTGTAATCGTTCACTGATATCGCAGTGTGATCATTGACTGATATAGCAGTGTGATCGTTCACTGATATCGCACGGTGTGATGGTTCACTGATATCGCACGGTGTGATGGTTCACTGATATCGCACGGTGTGATCGTTCACTGATATCGCAGTGTAATCGTTCACTGATATCGCAGTGTAATCGTGCACTGATATCGCAGTGCAATTGTTCACTGATATCGCACAGTGTGATCGTTCACTGATATCGCACAGTGTGATCGGTCACTGATATCGCATTGTAATCGTTCACTGATATCACACAGTGCAATCGTTCACTGATATCGCACGGTGCAATGGTTCACAGATGTCGCACGGTGCGATCGTTCACTGATATCGCAGTGTAATCGTTCACTGATATCACAGTGTAATCGTTCACTGATATCGCAGTGCAATCGTTCACTGATATCACACAGTGCAATCGTTCACTGACATCACACTGTGCAATCGTTCACTGATATCGCACGGTGTGATGGTTCACTGATATCGCACGGTGTGATGGTTCACTGATATCGCACGGTGTGATGGTTCACTGATATCGCACGGTGTGATCGTTCACTGATATCGCAGTGTAATCGTTCACTGATATCGCAGTGTGATCGTTCACTGATATCGCAGTGTAATCGGTCACTGATATCACACAGTGCAATCGTTCACTGATATCGCACGGTGTAATCGTTCACTGATATCGCACGGTGTAATCGTTCACTGATATCGCACGGTGTGATCGTTCACTGATATCGCACGGTGTGATCATTCACCGATATCGCACGGCGTGATCGTTCACCGATATCGCACGGTGTGATGGTTCACTGATATCGCAGTGTTATCGTTCACTGATATCGCACGGTGTGATCGTTCACTGATCTCGCAGTGTGCTCGGTCACTGATATCGCAGTGTGATCGGTCACTGATATCGCAGTGTGATCGGTCACTGATATCGCACGGTGTGATCGTTCACTGATATCGCACGGTGTGATCGTTCACTGATATCGCACGGTGTGATCGTTCACTGATATCGCACGGTGTGATCGTTCACTGATATCGCACGGTGTAATCGTTCACTGATATCGCACGGTGTAATCGTTCACTGATATCGCACGGTGTGATCGTTCACTGATATCACAGTGTAATCGTTCACTGATATCACAGTGTAATCGTTCACTGATATAGCAGTGTAATCGTTCACTGATATCGCAGTGCAATCGTTCACTGATATCACACAGTGCAATCGTTCACTGATATCACACCGTGCGATCGTTCACTGATATCACACGGTGTGATCGTTCACTGATCGCAGTGTAATCGTTCACTGATATCGCACGGTGTGATCGTTCACTGATATCGCACGGTGTGATCGGTCACTGATATCGCACGGTGTATTCGTTCACGGATATCGCAGTGTAATCGTTCACTGATATCGCACTGTGATCATTGACTGATATCGCAGTGTGATCGTTCACTGATATCGCACGGGGTGATGGTTCACTGATATCGCACGGTGTGATGGTTCACTGATATCGCACGGCGTGATCGTTCACTGATATCGCGCGGTGTGATCGTTCACTGGTATCGCAGTGTAATCGTTCACTGATATCGCACAGTGTGATCGTTCACTGATATCGCAGTGTAATCGTTCACTGATATCGCACGGTGTGATCGTTCACTGATATCGCAGTGTAATCGTTCACTGATATCGCAGTGTGATCGTTCACTGATATCGCAGTGTGATCGTTCACTGATATCGCACGTGTGATCGGTTCACTGATATCGCACGGTGTGATCGTTCACTGATATAGCACGGTGTGATCGTTCACTGATATCGCACGGTGTGATCGTTCACTGATATCGCACGGTGTAATCGTTCACTGATATCGCAGTGTAATCGTGCACTGATATCGCAGTGCAATTGTTCACTGATATCGCAGTGTGATCAGTCACTGATATCGAAGTGTAATCGTTCACTGATATCGCGCGGTGTAATCGTTCACTGATATCGCACGGTGTGATCGTTCACTGATATCGCACGGTGTGATCGTTCACTGATATCGCAGTGTAATCGTTCACTGATATCGCAGTGTGATCGGTCACTGATATCGCAGTGTGATCGTTCACTGATATCGCACGGTGTGATCGTTCACTGATATCGCACGGTGTATTCGTTCACTGATATCGCAGTGTAATCGTTCACTGATATCGCAGTGTGATCATTGACTGATATCGCAGTGTGATCATTGACTGATATCGCAGTGTAATCGTTCACTGATATCGCAGTGTGATCGTTCACTGATATCGCAGTGTGATCGTTCACTGATATCGCACGTTGTGATGGTTCACTGATATCGCACGGTGTGATCGTTCACTGATATAGCACGGTGTGATCGTTCACTGATATCGCACGGTGTGATCGTTCACTGATATCGCACGGTGTAATCGTTCACTGATATCGCAGTGTAATCGTGCACTGATATCGCAGTGCAATTGTTCACTGATATCGCAGTGTGATCAGTCACTGATATCGAAGTGTAATCGTTCACTGATATCGCGCGGTGTAATCGTTCACTGATATCGCACGGTGTGATCGTTCACTGATATCGCACGGTGTGATCGTTCACTGATATCGCAGTGTAATCGTTCACTGATATCGCAGTGTAATCATTCACTGATATCGCAGTGTAATCATTCACTGATATCGCAGTGTGATCGGTCACTGATATCGCAGTGTGATCGTTCACTGATATCGCACGGTGTGATCGTTCACTGATATCGCACGGTGTATTCGTTCACGGATATCGCAGTGTAATCGTTCACTGATATCGCAGTGTGATCATTGACTGATATCGCAGTGTGATCGTTCACTGATTGCACGGTGTGATGGTTCACTGATATCGCACGGTGTGATCGTTCACTGGTATCGCACGGCGTAATCGTTCACTGATATCGCACGGCGTAATCGTTCACTGATATCGCACGGCGTAATCGTTCACTGATATCGCACGGCGTGATCGTTCACTGATATCGCACGGCGTGATCGTTCACTGATATCGCGCGGTGTGATCATTCACTGGTATCGCAGTGTAATCGTTCACTGATATCGCAGTGTAATCGTTCACTGATATCGCAGTGTGATCGGTCACTGATATCGCAGTGTGATCGGTCACTGATATCGCACGGTGTGATCGTTCACTGATATCACAGTGTAATCGTTCACTGATATCGCAGTGTTATCGTTCACTGATATCGCACGGTGTGATCGTTCACTGATATCACAGTGTAATCGTTCACTGATATCGCAGTGCAATCGTTCACTGATATCACACAGTGCAATCGTTCACTGATATCACACCGTGCGATCGTTCACTGATATCACACGGTGTGATCGTTCACTGATCGCAGTGTAATCGTTCACTGATATCGCACGGTGTGATCGTTCACTGATATCGCACGGTGTATTCGTTCACGGATATTGCAGTGTAATCGTTCACTGATATCGCACTGTGATCATTGACTGATATCGCAGTGTGATCGTTCACTGATATCGCACGGTGTGATGGTTCACTGATATCGCACGGTGTGATCGTTCACTGATATCGCACGGCGTAATCGTTCACTGATATCGCACGGCGTGATCGTTCACTGATATCGCGCGGTGTGATCATTCACTGGTATCGCAGTGTAATCGTTCACTGATATCGCACAGTGTGATCGTTCACTGATATCGCAGTGTATCGTTCACTGATATCGCACGGTGTGATCGTTCACTGATATCACAGTGTAATCGTTCACTGATATCGCAGTGCATCGTTCACTGATATCACACAGGTGCAATCGTTCACTGATATCACACCGTTGATCGTTCACTGATATCAGCACGGTGTGATCGTTCACTGATCGCAGTGTAATCGTTCACTGATATCGCACGGTGTGATCGTTCACTGATATCGCACGGTGTATTCGTTCACGGATATCGCAGTGTAATCGTTCACTGATATCGCACTGTGATCATTGACTGATATCGCAGGTGTGATCGTTCACTGATATCGCACGGTGTGATCGTTCACTGTATCGCACGGTGTGATCGTTCACTGATATCGCACGGCGTAATCGTTCACTGATATCGCAACGCGTAATCGTTCACTGATATCGCACGGTGTGATCGTTCACTGATATCGCACGGTGTGATTCGTCACTGTATCCAGTGTGAAATCGTTCACTGATATCGCACTGTGTGATCGTTCACTGATATCGCAGTGTAATCGTTCACTGATATCGCACGGTGTGATCGTTCACTGATATCGCACGGTGTGATCGTTCACTGGTATCGCACGGTGTAATCGTTCACTGATATCGCACGGTGTAATCGTTCACTGATATCGCACGGTGTGATCGTTCACTGATATCGCACGGTGTGATCGTTCACTGATATCGCACGGTGTGATCGTTCACTGGTATCGCACGGCGTAATCGTTCACTGATATCGCACGGCGTAATCGTTCACTGATATCGCACGCGTAATCGTTCACTGATATCGCACGGTGTGATCGTTCACTGATATCACAGTGTAATCGTTCACTGATATCGCAGTGTAATCGTTCACTGATATCGCAGTGTAATCGTTCACTGATATCGCACGGTGTGATCGTTCACTGATATCACAGTGTAATCGTTCACTGATATCGCACGGTGATCGTTCACTGATATCGCAGCGGTGTGATCGTTCACTGATATCGCAGTGTAATCGTTCACTGATATCGCACAGTGTGATCGTTCACTGATATCGCAGTGTAATCGTTCACTGATATCGCACGGTGTGATGGTTCACTGATATCGCACGGTGTGATCGTTCACTGGTATCGCACGGCGTAATCGTTCACTGATATCGCACGGCGTAATCGTTCACTGATATCGCACGGCGTAATCGTTCACTGATATCGCACGGTGTGATCGTTCACTGATATCACAGTGTAATCGTTCACTGATATCGCAGTGTAATCGTTCACTGATATCGCAGTGTAATCGTTCACTGATATCGCACGGTGTGATCGTTCACTGATATCACAGTGTAATCGTTCACTGATATCGCACGGTGTGATCGTTCACTGATATCGCACAGTGTGATCGTTCACTGATATCGCAGTGTAATTGTTCACTGATATCGCAGTGCAATCGTTCACTGATATCACACAGTGCAATCGTTCACTGATATCACACGGTGTGATCGTTCACTGATATCGCACGGTGTGATCGTTCACTGATATCGCACGGTGTGATCGTTCACTGATATCGCACGGTGTATTCGTTCACTGATATCGCAGTGTGATCATTGACTGATATTGCAGTGTGATCGTTCACTGATATCGCACGGTGTGATCGTTCACTGATATCGCACGGTGTGATCGTTCACTGGTATCGCACGGCGTAATCGTTCACTGATATCGCACGGTGTGATCGGTCACTGATATCGCAGTGTGATCGTTCACTGATATCGCACGGTGTGATCGTTCACTGATATCACAGTGTAATCGTTCACTGATATCGCAGTGTAATCGTTCACTGATATCGCAGTGTAATCGTTCACTGATATCGCAGTGTAATCGTTCACTGATATCGCAGTGTAATCGTTCACTGATATCGCAGTGCAATCGTTCACTGATATCACACCGTGCAATTGTTCACTGATATCACACGGTGTGATCGTTCACTGATATCGCACGGTGTGATCGTTCACTGATATCGCACGGTGTGATCGTTCACTGATATCGCACGGTGTGATCGTTCACTGATATCGCACGGTGTGATCGTTCACTGATATCGCACGGTGTGATCGTTCACTGGTATCGCACGGTGTGATCGTTCACTGGTATCGCACGGTGTGATCGTTCACTGATATCGCACGGTGTGATCGTTCACTCGTATCGCACGGTGTGATCGTTCACTGGTATCGCACGGTGTGATCGTTCACTGATATCGCACGGTGTGATCGTTCACTGATATCGCAGTGTAATCGTTCACTGATATCGCACGGTGTGATCGTTCACTGATATCGCAGTGTAATCGTTCACTGATATCGCAGTGTAATTATTCACTGATATCGCAGTGCAATCGTTCACTGATATCACACAGTGCAATCGTTCACTGATATCACACCGTGTGATCGTTCACTGATATCGCACGGTGTGATCGTTCACTGATCGCAGTGTAATCGTTCACTGATATCGCACGGTGTGATCGTTCACTGATATCGCACGGTGTATTCGTTCACTGATATCGCAGTGTAATCGTTGACTGATATCGCAGTGTGATCGTTCACTGATATCGCACGGCGTGATGGTTCACTGATATCGCACGGCGTGATCGTTCACTGGTATCGCACGGCGTAATCGTTCACTGATATCGCAGTGTGATCGTTCACTGATATCGCACGGCGTGATCGTTCACTGATATCACAGTGTAATCGTTCACTGATATAGCAGTGTAATCGTTCACTGATATCGCAGTGCAATCGTTCACTGATATCACACAGTGCAATCGTTCACTGATATCACACCGTGCGATCGTTCACTGATATCACACGGTGTGATCGTTCACTGATCGCAGTGTAATCGTTCACTGATATCGCACGGTGTGATCGTTCACTGATATCGCACGGTGTGATCGGTCACTGATATCGCACGGTGTATTCGTTCACGGATATCGCAGTGTAATCGTTCACTGATATCGCACTGTGATCATTGACTGATATCGCAGTGTAATCGTTCACTGATATCGCAGTGTGATCGTTCACTGATATCGCAGTGTGATCGTTCACTGATATCGCACGTTGTGATGGTTCACTGATATCGCACGGTGTGATCGTTCACTGATATAGCACGGTGTGATCGTTCACTGATATCGCACGGTGTAATCGTTCACTGATATCGCAGTGTAATCGTGCACTGATATCGCAGTGCAATTGTTCACTGATATCGCAGTGTGATCAGTCACTGATATCGAAGTGTAATCGTTCACTGATATCGCGCGGTGTAATCGTTCACTGATATCGCACGGTGTGATCGTTCACTGATATCGCACGGTGTGATCGTTCACTGATATCGCAGTGTAATCGTTCACTGATATCGCAGTGTAATCATTCACTGATATCGCAGTGTAATCATTCACTGATATCGCAGTGTGATCGGTCACTGATATCGCAGTGTGATCGTTCACTGATATCGCACGGTGTGATCGTTCACTGATATCGCACGGTGTATTCGTTCACGGATATCGCAGTGTAATCGTTCACTGATATCGCAGTGTGATCATTGACTGATATCGCAGTGTGATCGTTCACTGATTGCACGGTGTGATGGTTCACTGATATCGCACGGTGTGATCGTTCACTGGTATCGCACGGCGTAATCGTTCACTGATATCGCACGGCGTAATCGTTCACTGATATCGCACGGCGTAATCGTTCACTGATATCGCACGGCGTGATCGTTCACTGATATCGCACGGCGTGATCGTTCACTGATATCGCGCGGTGTGATCATTCACTGGTATCGCAGTGTAATCGTTCACTGATATCGCAGTGTAATCGTTCACTGATATCGCAGTGTGATCGGTCACTGATATCGCAGTGTGATCGGTCACTGATATCGCACGGTGTGATCGTTCACTGATATCACAGTGTAATCGTTCACTGATATCGCAGTGTTATCGTTCACTGATATCGCACGGTGTGATCGTTCACTGATATCACAGTGTAATCGTTCACTGATATCGCAGTGCAATCGTTCACTGATATCACACAGTGCAATCGTTCACTGATATCACACCGTGCGATCGTTCACTGATATCACACGGTGTGATCGTTCACTGATCGCAGTGTAATCGTTCACTGATATCGCACGGTGTGATCGTTCACTGATATCGCACGGTGTATTCGTTCACGGATATTGCAGTGTAATCGTTCACTGATATCGCACTGTGATCATTGACTGATATCGCAGTGTGATCGTTCACTGATATCGCACGGTGTGATGGTTCACTGATATCGCACGGTGTGATCGTTCACTGATATCGCACGGCGTAATCGTTCACTGATATCGCACGGCGTGATCGTTCACTGATATCGCGCGGTGTGATCATTCACTGGTATCGCAGTGTAATCGTTCACTGATATCGCACAGTGTGATCGTTCACTGATATCGCAGTGTAATCGTTCACTGATATCGCACGGTGTGATCGTTCACTGATATCGCACGGTGTGATCGTTCACTGGTATCGCACGGCGTAATCGTTCACTGATATCGCACGGCGTAATCGTTCACTGATATCGCACGGTGTGATCGTTCACTGATTGCACGGTGTGATGGTTCACTGATATCGCACGGTGTGATCGTTCACTGGTATCGCACGGCGTAATCGTTCACTGATATCGCACGGCGTAATCGTTCACTGATATCGCACGGTGTGATCGTTCACTGATATCACAGTGTAATCGTTCACTGATGTCGCAGTGTAATCGTTCACTGATATCGCAGTGTAATCGTTCACTGATATCGCACGGTGTGATCGTTCACTGATATCACAGTGTAATCGTTCACTGATATCGCACGGTGTGATCGTTCACTGATATCGCACAGTGTGATCGTTCACTGATATCGCAGTGTAATTGTTCACTGATATCGCAGTGCAATCGTTCACTGATATCACACAGTGCAATCGTTCACTGATATCACACGGTGTGATCGTTCACTGATATCGCACGGTGTGATCGTTCACTGATATCGCACGGTGTGATCGTTCACTGATATCGCACGGTGTATTCGTTCACTGATATCGCAGTGTGATCATTGACTGATATTGCAGTGTGATCGTTCACTGATATCGCACGGTGTGATCGTTCACTGATATCGCACGGTGTGATCGTTCACTGGTATCGCACGGCGTAATCGTTCACTGATATCGCACGGTGTGATCGGTCACTGATATCGCAGTGTGATCGTTCACTGATATCGCACGGAGTGATCGTTCACTGATATCACAGTGTAATCGTTCACTGATATCGCAGTGTAATCGTTCACTGATATCGCAGTGTAATCGTTCACTGATATCGCAGTGTAATCGTTCACTGATATCGCAGTGTAATCGTTCACTGATATCGCAGTGCAATCGTTCACTGATATCACACCGTGCAATCGTTCACTGATATCACACGGTGTGATCGTTCACTGATATCGCACGGTGTGATCGTTCACTGATATCGCACGGTGTGATCGTTCACTGATATCGCACGGTGTGATCGTTCACTGATATCGCACGGTGTGATCGTTCACTGATATCGCACGGTGTGATCGTTCACTGGTATCGCACGGTGTGATCGTTCACTGGTATCGCACGGTGTGATCGTTCACTGATATCGCACGGTGTGATCGTTCACTCGTATCGCACGGTGTGATCGTTCACTGGTATCGCACGGTGTGATCGTTCACTGATATCGCACGGTGTGATCGTTCACTGATATCGCAGTGTAATCGTTCACTGATATCGCACGGTGTGATCGTTCACTGATATCGCAGTGTAATCGTTCACTGATATCGCAGTGTAATTATTCACTGATATCGCAGTGCAATCGTTCACTGATATCACACAGTGCAATCGTTCACTGATATCACACCGTGTGATCGTTCACTGATATCGCACGGTGTGATCGTTCACTGATCGCAGTGTAATCGTTCACTGATATCGCACGGTGTGATCGTTCACTGATATCGCACGGTGTGATCGTTCACTGATATCGCACGGTGTGATCGTTCACTGATATCGCACGGTGTATTCGTTCACTGATATCGCAGTGTAATCGTTGACTGATATCGCAGTGTGATCGTTCACTGATATCGCACGGCGTGATGGTTCACTGATATCGCACGGCGTGATCGTTCACTGGTATCGCACGGCGTAATCGTTCACTGATATCGCAGTGTGATCGTTCACTGATATCGCACGGCGTGATCGTTCACTGATATCGCGCGGTGTAATCGTTGACTGATATCGCAGTGTGATCGTTCACTGATATCGCACGGCGTGATGGTTCACTGATATCGCACGGCGTGATCGTTCACTGGTATCGCACGGCGTAATCGTTCACTGATATCGCAGTGTGATCGTTCACTGATATCGCACGGCGTGATCGTTCACTGATATCGCGCGGTGTAATCGTTCACTGATATCGCAGTGTGATCGTTCACTGATGTCGCACGGTGTGATCGTTCACTGATATCGCAGTGTAATCGTTCACTGGTATTGCAAGGTGTAATACAACAACAACAACTACTTGTATTTATATGGCGCCTTTAACGTAGTAAAACATCCCAAGGCGCTGCACAGTAGTATTATAAGACAAAAAATTTACGCCAAGCCACATAAGGAGAAATTAGGGCAGGTGAGTTCGGGTTTAAGGAGCGTCTTCAAGGAGGAAAGAGAGGTAGTGAGGCGGTGAGGTTTAGACAGGGAATTCCAGAGCTTAGGGCCTAGGCAACAGAAGGCACGGCCACCAGAGGTTGAGCGATTATAGTGAGGGATGCTCGAGGGCAGAAATAGAGGAGCGCAGATATCTCGGGGGCGGGGGCGGTGTTGTGGGGCTGAAGGAGATTACAGAGATAGGGAGGGGTGAGGCCATGGAGGGATTTGAGAAGAAGGATGAGAATTTTGAAATCGAGGCGCTGCTTAACCGGGAGCCAATGTAGGTCAGCGAGCACAGGGGTGATGGGCGAACGGGACTTGGTGCGAGTTAGGACACTGGCAGCCGAGTTTTGGATCACCTCAAGTTTACGTAGGGTGGAATGTGGGAGGCCAGCCAGGAGTGCGTTGGAATAGTCAAGTCTAGAGGTAACAGAGGCATGGATGAGGGTTTCAGCAGCGGATGAGCTGAGGCAAGGGCGGAGACGGGCTATGTTACAGAGGTGGAAGTGGGCGGTCTTTGTTATGCTGCGGATATGTGGTCGGAAGCTCATTTCAGGGTCAAATATGACACCAAGGTTGCGAACAGTGTGGCTCAGCCTCAGACAGATGTTAGGGAGAGGGATGGAGTCAGTGCCTAGGGAACGGAGTTTGTGGCGGGGACCGAAACAATGGCTTCGGTCTTCCCAATATTTAATTGGAGAAAATTTGTACTCATCCAGAACTGGATGTCAGACAAGCAGTCTGACAAGTTAGAGACCGTGGAGGGGTTGAGAGAAGAGGTAGTGAGGTAGAGCTGGGTGTCGTCAGCGTACATGTGGAAACTGACGCTGTGTTTTCAGATGATGTCGCCAAGGGGCAACATGTAGATGAGAAATAGGAGGGGGCCAAGGATAGATCCTTGGGGAACATCCAAGGTAACGTTGCGGGAATGGGAAGAGAAGGTGTTGCAGGTGATTCTCTGGCTACGATTAGATAGATAAGAATGGAACCAGGCGAGTGCAGTCCCACCCAGCTGGACGACGGTGGAGAGGCGTTGGAGAAGGATGGAGTGGTCAACCGTGTCAAAGGCTGCAGACAAGTCAAGAAGGATGAGGAGGGATAGTTTACCTTTGTCACAGTCACAAAGGATGTCATTTGTGACTTTGATGAGAGCCGTTTCGGTACTGTGGCAAGGGCGGAAACCTGATTGGAGGGATTCAAACATGGAATTGTGGGAAAGATGGGCACGGATTGGGGAGGCGACAACATGTTCAAGGACTTTGGAGAGGAAAGGGAGGTTGGAGATGGGGCGGTAGTTTGCAAGGACGGAGGGATTGCGGGTTGGTTTTTTGAGGAGAGGGGTGATGATGGTAGATTTGAGTTTGAGGGAGAGGGGGACAGTACCTGAGGAGAGATCCGTTAACAATGTCAGCTAACATGGGAGCCAGAAAAGAAAGTTGGGTGGTCAGCAGTTTGGTGGGAATAGGGTTGAGGGCGCAGGAAGTGGGTATCATGGACAAGATGAGGGCGGAGAGGTCATGAGGGGCGATCGGAGAGAAACTGGAGAAAGATGTGTGTTCAGGGCTAGGTCAGGGGGGAACCTTAAAGGAAGTTTGGCCTGGCGGGCTCGGGGAAGGAAGGGAAGTGGCAGAGGCAGCTGAACGGATGGCCTCAATCTTAGAGACAAAGAAGTCGATGAGCTCCTCACACTTGTTATCGGAGGTGAGGGTGGAGGAGACAGGGGTGAGGGGTTTAAGAAGATGATTAGCAGTAGAGAATAGGAGCCGGGGTTTATCTTTGTATTCCCGAATGATTCTGGAATAGTGAGCATTTTTGGCAGACGAGAGCAGGACCCGATAATGCTTTATGTGGTCCAGCCAGATCTGGCAGTGAATGGCTAAACCAGTTGTCCATTCTTTAAGATTATGAATGGGTCCACCATATCCGTTCAAGTCTGCGTCCCTTGGACTTAAGGGAGCGAAGATGAGAGCCGTACCAGGGGGAACGGCCAGGGTGAGAGAGAGTAGTTGTTTTAGTAAAGACTAGGGCATCAAAGGTGGTGGTGAGGGTGTAGTTGAGCAGATCGGTAGCTGCAGAAATGTCAGGTGAATTGAGGGCCAAAGGCTGGACAGTTGGGATTTTATAAGTGCAGTTGGGAGAGAGTTTTTTCCAGGGGCGGACACAGAAGGAAGTAGGGTTGGGGGGGAGGTGGAAGGGGGATGTGGGTGGAGAGCGATACGAGGAAGTGGTCAGAGATGGCCTTATCTGCGATTGACACGATGGGAGTAGCGAGGCCACGAGAGATAGCAAGGTCGTGGGGGTGGCCGTGAATATGGGTTGGGGAGTTTACATGGAGGGAGAGATTAAGGGAGGATAGGAGGCTAGTGAACTCAGAGGAGAGAGAGCGCATGATGAATTGAGATGGAGGTTGAAATCACCGAGGATGAGAAGTCGTTCGGTGCAGAGGCTGAGGGAGGAGAGCAGTGAAGATATCTCGGTAATAAAATTTTTAGGTACTTGGGTGGGCGGTAGAGAACAAGAATTTTGAGTGAGAGGGGTCGAATAAGGTGAGATGCTCAAAGGAGGAGAGACTTTCGGAGGAATAGGGGGACAAACCGAGGTGTGATATGGTGATGAGAGCCACACCGCCACCACGGCGGTCTGAGCGGGGCAAGTGGTGGAAGGTATAGCCAGGTGGGGAGGCTTCATTTAAAGGTAAGGTTTCATCACCCCTCAACCAAGTTTCCGTCAGGGCCATGATGTCGATGCAATCATCCACGATAAGCCCATGGATAGCAAGGGCCTTGTTCGCAAGTGAACGGACATTCTGGAGGGAGATGCGGCGAGGGTCGGTGATGGCTACCCCACTGCCAGCATCCACAGGGTCAGCGCTGGGGGGGATGAGTTGGATGGGGAGGAGATTGGCAAGATTTGCCCCCAGTGGGCGCGCTGGGCGGGAAGGTCGGCGAGAGAGTAGGATGGGACAGTTGGGGTTGCTGCTCGTAAGGAGGCAGCGACGAGTGCCTCGATGGGCCCTTCGTAGTATGCCAAGAGAGGCACAGAGGGAAGCTGTGGGCTTATCTAAGGGAGTCCAGCCTGGGACGGCGGCAGGAGAGTAGGAAGATCGAAGAGTAATGAAGGATTGAGGTAGGGATTTGGGAGGGCTGTGTATCCGAGAGAGGAGAGATGAAAGGAGGCATGACGACAGGAGGGAGCGGTCAGGGAGGGATAGAGAGAAAAGGAAAATAGGGGGGAAAAAATGGAATGTCTCGGGTCTGGAATATTACACAGTATAATCGTATAATGAAATCAATGGGGTAATTTCCAGGTTGATTATATTTCATGAATTGGTATTTCAGACACCTGGTAGAGAACAGGAGGAGCTCCCACTAGACGATGTGTTATTTTGCAGACCAGTGATTTGTAATCCGGAATCACCCCGGCGGTCTGTCACGCTGTTCGATGGGATTCTCTCGACCCAGCTGCCAATCAAATACGTGAAAGCCGCAGCCCTGAGACACACCATGCCGTGCCTCAGGTTGCTGACTGGGAGCGGGGAATAGATTCAGATGCTCACGATGCAATTATTTTTATAATTTATGTTTTTGCTTCTCGAGAGAAGCTTCCTGTCTCCTTTTCCTCCACCTCTCTCGACTACCCCCTCCCCGAACATTCTGTTCCAAAATTAAAATGTTCCTGAGTTTATTTAAAGCCAGATTTCCGCTCAGTTTAGGAACAAAACAAATTATTGCCTGGTGATTTACATTTGCGATATTAACAATTTCTATCTGTGTATCTATGCTTTTACCCCACTCTGTCACTTTTATATTCATTGGTATTTGCAGCTAATATCACTCGGCTCCTTTGAGTAAAACGGGTAACACCATGTGCGTGTATACGAGCAGGTTTGGTTACAGATTCCACCTGGCATTTAACATGTGTGAAAGAGCTAGTCTGCATCAGCAGACTAGGGTGAAATTGCAGTGTTGCCCTGGGGAGTCGGTTCCAACGTCGCGATTTAACATCTGGATTTGCCCTTCAGTCCCTAATGCAGCCTGCATGGCGCTGTGCCCATCACCTGTCGAGCTGAGCTTACCCCAGGGGTGACACCGATGCCCAGAGCCAATTACGCCAATGTTGTTACTTGCTTTGAGACTGGTGTTCAAGTCCCTTCATGGCCTTGCTCCCCCCTCCCTATCTCTCTCTAACCTCCTCCAGCCCTACAACCCTCCGAGATCTCTGCTCTCCTCCAGTTCTGGCCTCTTGAGCATCCCCGATTCCCTGGTCTCCTTTGCCAGACCATTGGCGGCCGTGCCATCAGCTGCCTAGACCCTAAGCTCTGGAATTCCCTCCCGAAACCTCTGCGCCCTTTCTTTGTCCAAGCTTTTGTTCACGTATCTCCTCATCTTTGGAATTCTCTGCCCCAGAGGGCTGTGAATGCGGAGTCTTTCAGTATATTCAAGGCTGAGATAGATAGATTTTTGGACCCTAGGGGAATCATTGGATATGGAGACCGGGCAGGAAAGTGGAGATGAGGTCGATGATCAGCCATGATCTTATTGAATGGCGGAGCAGGCTCGAAGGGCCGTATGGCCGACTTCTGCTCTTACTACTTACGTTCTTATGTGGCTCGGTGTCAAATATTTTCTAATTACGCTCCTGTGAAGTGCCTTGGGACGTTTTACTACGTTAATGGTGCTATATAAATGCAAGATGTTGTTGGTGGCAGTAAGGAGCAGTGTGTGGGACACACAGTACAGATCATCATCATTAATGACTTGGAGCCTGAGGTCAATAGGGGATTTCAATAGTTGGTGGATTTCAAATTCTCTGTGTAGTGAACTCCAAATTATCATCATTTCCCCCCTCCCTTCCTCCCCTGTCGTATGTTTCCAAAGGACCCGGCAGCCCTCACCCAAATAGCCATTAAATATGTTTAAGCATCAACAGTGAGTGAAGCCAGGCTGTTCCAGTTATGGGAAGATCACAGCTAAAAGAACGAACTTGCATTTATATAGCACCTTTCATGACCTCAGGACGTCCCAAAGCGCTTTACAGCCAATCAAATGCTTTTTTTTTTAAGTATAGCCACTGTTGTAATGTAGGAAACGCGGCAGCCAATTTGTGCGCACAGCAAACTCCCACAAACAGCAACGTGATAATGACTGGATAATCTGTTTTTTAGTGATGCTGCATGAGCCCGAGCGTAGCTTCTTGCCTGATGCTCGCCACACTCATTCTCCAACAGTGGGGGTAACTGGAGTGAGGAGGGGGAGAAAAGCCGCCCACTCCACATAACTGCACATGTCAGTCGTTAACCCGTCTCTGCAGGTTCCTGGGTGCACGGCTGCTGATGTGTCCAGCTGAAATAGTAAGGGTACAAGTAGAATGTGAGGGTAGATGCAGCATTCTGGGGTACCCAGCGGGGTGGGTGGGGGGGGGGGGGGGGGGGTGGCAGCGTGGGTCGAAGGATCAGGGGCCGCAATGTTGTAGCCGCTCTCCTCGAGCACACCCCACTCACTAAGCGTGCCGAATGTACCCTACGGCCAGCAGGATCCTGTGGCCCACCTCTCGCTGCCTCGCTCTGCGGAGCGTCCGAACTCTCCAGCGCGCGGTAACCGTAGGAACAGGAGCAAGGCCATTCAGCCCCTCGAGCCCGTTTCCGCCATTCAATGAGATTACGGCTGATCTGTATTTCAACTCCCATCTACCCGCCTGGATTGTGCAACCTTTAATACCCCCTTGACTAACTAAAAATCTATCAAATCTCACTGCAGATGTTTTCCATCAGTGAAAAGTAAAAGTAAACTTCACCTCGCAAAAGTGTGAGAAACAGTTAATTTTATCAGACTCCTTTCTGGAATGAATAAATACCTCAGGAAAACCACACGCGCACCAAAGACCTGTTAATGAGTCACTGCTCTTCTCCCCAAACCATCATGTGTCAGTGATGATAGACCATCTTTATTTAGATGTCTCCTCCAAGAACTGTCTCCTCTACATAGTAAACAACAACAGCGTGACTGTCAGAGCCTCCACTGTGCGATCACCCTTGTCCAAGGGTGGGGGGGGGGGCAGGGGGGAAGGAGCTCAAAGGTCTACACACTGGAATAAAGTTGAATAGCAATCCTGTATCTTGTCCCTTTTTTTATATATATATATATATATATATATATATATATATATATATATATATAATATATATAAAAGTTTTTAACTTGCACAGTGGGTGCTGCTTGGTATAGAATCATACAGTACAGGAGGAGGCCATTCAGCCCATCGTGCCTGTGCCGGCTCTTTGCAAGAGCTCTCCAATTAGTCCCACTCCCCCCCAGCTCTTTTCCCCCAGAGCCCTGCAGTTTTTTTCCTTTTGAAGTATTTATCCAATTTCCCTTTTGAAAGTTGCTGTTGAATCTGCTTCCACCATCCTTTTCAGGCCGTGCATTCCAGATCACAACAACTCGCCGTGTCAAACAAATTCTCCTCATCTCCCCCTCGGGTTTTTTTTGCCAATTATCTCAAGTCTGTGTGTCCTCCGGTTACTGACCCCTTCCTGCCAGTGGAAACAGTTTCTCCTTATTTACTGTTATCAAAACCCCTCCTGATTTTTGGTGTAATAGCACCTTGGAAACTCCCATTGATTTCCTCAGTCGGTAAAGTAAATCCTGTCGGGAATTATATAAATTTAGACAAATGACTGGGACTCTTCCTCTCAGTGAGCTGAAGAAGGGAAGCTTACTGTAATAGTGAGTAATATTGAAAGTTTAGCTGGCATGTCCTGCTCCGATTCCAGTAGAAAGCAGACGGTATAATGAGTAATATATAAAATAAATGTTTGTATACGTCTCGAGGTGCCGGCACAGACTGGGCTGTACACTTACATTAAAAACCCTGTTTCTAAAACACTATCAACCTTGTTTGTGCCAGCTGCCTCTTCAGTCAGAAGGGGGGGTCACCGAGGGGTTGCCATTGCCAACTCTCCAGGATTGGCCTGGTGGCTCCAGGAATTGAAGGTTAATCTCCCGGGACACTGCTGCCAGCAAGAAACCTAGGAGCAATATTATAGGGAGGCATTTAAAAAAAAATGGGTGCTTTTTTTTTCCTTCATTTTCTTTGAACACTTCTGTTTGTTAGTTGTAAAAATATTGGAGATGGGGAGGTTGTTTGGCCTCTTGCGCATCCCCGAATTTAATCGCTCCACCATTGGTGGCCGTGCGTTCAGCTGCCAAGGCCCGAAGCTCTGGAATTCCCTCCCTAAATGTCTCCGCCCCTCTCTCTCTCTCTCTCTGACCAATTGTCCTAATACAGGAAACTCTTTATTATCCGGCACCGACGGGACTGGCGTGGTGCCGGTTGATCAAAAAGTCCGGATTACAGAGAGGTATACTTACCAAGGTACGAGAGCCCCATACACGGCCACAGGTGCAGGCGCCCCGGTTACACGGCACTTGTGCAGGAGTCCCGGTTACACGGCCACAGATCCAGGAGTCCCTGGTGCACGGCCACAGGTGCAGGAACCCCGGTTACATGGCCACAGATCCAGGAACCCCGGTTACACGGCCACTAATATATAGTAAAACTTACCTGAACCTACTCCTGAATTTTGCCGGTTAAGAGAGATTTCCGGATATTTAGGTGTCGGTTAAAAAAGAGTTTCCTGTATCTCCTTTTGTGCCTCGGTATCAATTTTTGTCTGGTAACGCTCCTGTGAAGCGCCTTTGGATGTTTTACTATGTTAAAGGCGCTATATAAATGCAACTTATACGAGCCTGATCTGTACACTGTAAGACACTTCATCCTTGGTACACAGAGCAAGCTAGTATCGTATAATGTGATTCACCCCGAAATACTCTGCCAACTCTGCGCTGCCAGTTGCTCCCCCCTGACTACACGAGCCTGTGTCCTGCCAATTGAATTGGCTGCCCCGTGCGGTCTGGCTCTTTCTGTTCAAAGGCAATTTGCTCTTACAATACGAGCTGGCTCTTTGTACTGCCAGGTTATTACTGTCTGCTGTACCAGCCTGCTCTGTGTAATGCCAGCGAATCCATTGCTGGCTCTTCACCTTGCCAGTTCGGCCCCATTTTTTTTGGCACCAAGTTGATTATTTTAATTTTCTTTTTATTGCCAGTTGTGATTGTCCTGGTTGGCAGCTTCAGAATTGGTTTGGTTTCACAGAATAGAATCATAGAGGTTTACGGCACAGAAGGAGGCCATTCGGCCCACCGTGCCTGTGCTGGCTGGAAAAAAGAGCTATCCAGCCTAATCCCACTTTCCAGCTCTTGGTCCGTAACTTTGTAGGTTACGGCACTTCGAATGCATATCCAAGTACTTTTTCAGGTAGTGAGTTCCAGACCCCCATCACCCTCTGGGTGAAAAAATGTCTCCTCAACTCCCCTCTAATCCTTCCACCAATTACTTTAAATCTATGCCCCCTGGTTATTGACCCTTCTGCTAAGGGAAATAGGTCCTTCCTATCCACTCTATCTAGGCCCCTCATAATTCTATACACCTCAATCAAGTCTCCCCTCAGCCTCCTCTGTTCCAAAGAAAACAACCCCAACCTATCCAATCTTTCCTCATAGCTAAAATTCTCCAGTCCTGGCAACGTCCTCGTAAATCTCCTCTGTACCCTCTCTAGTGAAATCACATCTTTCCTGTAATGTGGTGACCAGAACTGCACGCAGTACTCTAGCTGCGGCCTAACTAGTGTTTTATACAGTTCAAGCGTAACCTCACTGCTCTTAAATTCCATGCCTCAGCTAATAAAGGAAAGCATCCCGTATGCCTTCTTAACCACCTTATCTACCTGTCCTGCTACCTTCAGGGATTTGTAGACATGCATTCCGTTTCAGATCACAATCAGCGAGTGAAATTCTCCATCTGATTCCCTTCCTCCTCTTTACCACTTGTGAATGGAAATGGTTTTCTACTTTGAATCTGATGTTGGGGAGCCCCGCTTTAAAATGAACCAGCTTTACAGAGGATTACATAGGATATACAGCACAGGCCATTCGGCCCAACCAGTCCATGCCGGCGTTTATGCTCCCGTCTCTCCTCATCTAACTTTATCAGCACGACCCTCTATTCCCTTCTCCCTCATGTGCTTATCTAGCCTCCCCTTAAATGCATCTATACTATTCACCTCAACCACTCCCTGTGGTAGCAAGTTCCACATTCTCACCACTCGCTGAGTAAAGCAGTTTCTTCTGAATTCCCTATTTGATTTCTTGGTGGTTATCTTATATTGATGGCCTCTAGGAAATACTCTCTCTGTGTCTACTCTATCAAAACCTTTCATTATTTTAAAGACCTCTATTAGGTCACCACTCAGCCTTCTCTTTTCAAGAGAAAAGATACCCAGCCTGTTCATCCTTTCCTGAACTTGGGTTTTGATTTCGCTTGCTCTTCAGCCAGCCTCAACTGCTCAATAAATAATCGCTGCACATGGTTGGTCTTGACCCTTAACCTAAGGTTCTGTCAGGTTAGAAGAACTGATCTCGGTCCCCTCCCCTGTTGGTTCTGAGTAAGTGCACTGTGTGGTGCAGTACAGTACCATTCAGACCCACCCTAAGGCTCAGTTCTTGATTTCCTTATCCCTCAATTAACATCAGTAAAACCAATTATTCGGTCATTGTAGCATTTCTGCTTATGGGACCCTGCTGTGTGCAAATTGGCTGCTGCGTTTCCATTACAACAGTGACTAGATTTCAGAAGTACTTCATTGGCTGTGAAGCGCTTTGGGAAGTCCCGAGGTCGTGAAAGGCGCTATATAAATGCATGTCCTTTTCTTTTATAGAATCATAGAATGATACAGCACAAAAGGAGGCCCATTGTGCCTATGCCGGCTCTTTGGTAGAGCTATCCAATTAGTCCCACTCACCTGCCCTTTCCCCATAGCCCTGTAATTTTCCCCCCTTCAAGTATTTATCCAATTCCCTTTTGAAAATTACTATTGAATCTGCTTCCACCGCCCTTTCAGCCAGCGCGTTCCAGATCACAACAACTCGCTGTGTAAAAAAAATATTTTGCCTCTGGTTCTTTTACTAATTCCCTTAAATCTGTGCCCTCTGGTTACCGACCCTTCTGCCACTAGAAATAGTTTCTCCTTATTTACTCTTATCAAAACCATTCATAATTTTGAACACCTCTATTAAATCTCCCCATAACCTTCTCTGCTCTAAGGAGAACAACCCCAGTTTCTCTAGACTCTCCACATAACTGAAGTCCCTCATCCCTGGGACCATTCCAGTAAATCTCTTCTGCACCCTCTCGAAGGGCTTGACATCCTTCCTAAAGTGTGGTGCCCAGAATTGAACACAATACTCCAGTTGAGGCCTAACCAGTGTTTTATAAAGGTTTAGTATAACTTCCTTGCTTTTGTACTCGATGCCTCTGTTTCTAAAGCCAAGGATCCCATACACTTTTTTAACAGCCTTCTCAACTTGTCCTGCCACCTTTGTGTAAATTCACCCCCAGGTCTCTCTGTTCCTGCACCCCGATAAATTGTACCATTTAGTTTATATTGCCTCTCCTCATTCTTCCTACCAAAATGTATCACTTCACACTTCCCTGCGTTAAATTTCATCTGCCGCGTGTCTGTCATTTCACCAGTCTGTCTATGTCCTCCTGAAGTCTGTTACTATCCTCCTCATTGTTTACTACATTTCCGAGTTTTGTGTCATCTGCAAACTTTGAAATTATGCCCTGTATACCCAAGTCCAGGTCATTAATATATATAAAAAAGAGCCGTGGTCCTAATACCGACCCCTGGGGAACACCACTGTATACTACCCTCCAGTCTGAAAAACAACTGTTCACCACAACTCTCTGCTTTCTGTCCTTTTCTTTTTCCCTTTTTTCTCTCTTTCTCTTTCTCTCTTTTTCTTTTTCTCTCTTTCTCTCTCTCTCTCTGTTATAGATATTTGATCTGAGCTGGATATTGATGGGGATATTACAGTTGGCCTCTGTGGGGCTGGAACATTGGAGGGGGTGGTGGGTAGTATCAGTCAGGGTTCCCCCTTCTGGTTGGAAGGCTTGTGCGTGTAGCCGTTGGGTGAGGCTAGGATTGGGCTCTGCTGTCATGCTTTGCACGGAAAATAGCCTGCTCGCTGTCTAGGCTGACACATGAAGAACGAGTACCTGTGAGCGATTCCATTTGTTGACTCGACCGAGTTTCCCTGAGCTGGTTGGGGCAAGTAAAACATTCCGTTACCGAATTAGAATTGTGCGTTTAATCCACATTTTTCCCTAATCCCGTCATTTACGGCGGTGGACACTGACTTTCCACCCCTGGCACCTTGGATTGAGATCTGACGAGATGAAAATATCTGTGGGTCCTGTGTGAAACAAGTTGAGGCAGCCTCATCCCACATGCTATTGGGCATGTGCCCACAGCACAGAGCTGCACTAAATGGGCAATCTTACTGGGACAGGGTGGCTGGTACGTAGAATGGAACGCTGTAATGCGGGTGCCAAGATTGGGAAGGGAAGAGGTACACTGTTTTGGCAGAGTAGAGGGAGCTTCCCAATTAGATAACGGAATATTTTTTCCCGCAGCAGAGCCACCAACAAATGCTATTTTTGATAAAGTATAAATAGACAGCTAAGGGAAACTCTGTTGAAACAAGTAAATAAACAAACGATTATTTACTTGGGTAAGATTCACACGAGTTTAAATGTGTTCCCCTACCTCCCCCCCTCAACCGCCCCCCCTCACCACCAGACCTGTGTGTGTAAACTACTGTGTAAAGAGAAGGCTGGATGGACCAGAGGGTCTTTCCCTGTCCGTCACTGTTCGCTCGTATGTTCGTAAACCATGTTGAAAGAGGCTTCCAAAGCTAACTTAGAAGAGAAAAACGCTTCAGCGTTGAGTTGGCAGCAACACGCGTCAGTGCGTCTCTAATATAAGGGGCGCAGGCTCGATTTGCACCCAACCCCACTCCACTGAGTAATGAATCTACGGTGCACGGCCTTGGAGGGGGTAGGGGGAAAGTACCAAACCCAGTCCAGGTGAGGCCAGGAGTGTTGCAGTACATGCTCGTGCAAACTCCAGTCTCGGAGCAACCAGAGAGAAAGCCGAGAAGGCATTTTGAATTCCTTCCTTTTCCCCCTCTCCCCCAAAGTTACGATGAAGTCTGTAAGTCTAGCGAAGATATCACTGGGAAATAAGAGCTTTTAGTCTGCATCTAATAGTGGTATACCAGACACTGGATGTCTGAAATGGAGGTATCTGCTTCTCCCAACACTAACATCCTTCATCTTAAGCACAAGAAGTTCACGGTTAGTTTGCATAGGGGGGCACTTTCTGACGTTGCGCTCCCAGCGAGTAGCCTTCAAAAGGATAAATACTTGAAGGAGGAAAAATTGCAGGGATATGGGGAAAGAGCAGGAGAGTGGGATTAACTGAATTGCTCTTCGAAAGAGCCGGCGCAGACGCGATGGGCCGAATGGCCTCCTTCTGTGCTGTACTATTCTTTGATTCTAACTTCACTCCTGAAAGGTCCGGCTCGAATTTTTAGACTATGCCCCCTAGTCCTAGCCTCCCCGACAAGCGGAAATAGTTTCTCTCCATCTACCCCATCAGTTCCTCTTAATATCTTGAATTTCTGACACGACCTCCCAACGGGTGAAGCTCCTCCCCGGGAGTGCAAAGTTAGAAACTAACTTCATATGGGTGAGTGTGTGCTGGGGGGACAATGAGGAAAATAAAGATCTGACTAAATTCAGTTCCACCGTACTACTAGCTTTTTTTTAATCCTCTTACTTACACTAAGTTTTTAACTATCGTTAAAAAGAATTATGTGTCAGCTTGGCTCAATAGGTAAGACTCACCTCTGGGTTTTAAATCCATTCCAGCGCAAAATCTGAACTAATACGTCAGTCCTGAGGAAGTACGGCATTGGTCAGAGATTTGGGCGAGATGTTAAACCGTTGACCCCCTCTGCCAATTCAGGTGAGTGTTAAAGATCTCGTGACATTAATTCAAAGAGCGAGAAATTTTCCCCGGTGTCCTGGTCAGATTCTACCCTTAACCAACATCACCAGAAAGAGATTTATTGGTCATTCATCTCATTGCTGTTGAAGAACATAAGAAACAGGAGCGGGAGTAGAGCATTCGGTCCCTCGAGCCTGCTCCGCCATTCAATAAGATCATGGCTGATCTTCTACCTCAACTCCACTTTGCCGCCCTATCCCCATATCCCTTGATTCCCCTAGAGTCCAAAAATCTATCAAGCTCTGTCTTGAATATACTCAAAGACTCAGCATCCACAGTCCTCTGGGGCAGAGAATTCCAAAGATTCACCATCCTCTGAGTGAAGAAATTTCTCCTTCATCTCAGTCTTAAATAGCCGACCCCTTATCTTGAGACTGTGACCCCTGGTTCTAGACTCTTCAGCCAGGGGAAACAACCTCTCAGCATCTACCCTGTTAAGCCCTGTGGGGGGCCTTTCTGTTCACAGTAGCGGTTGCCACTTCAAAGTGATTCATTGTACGTGAAGCAATTCGGAATGTTTCTGAGAGACCAGATAAGGTGCTACATAAACATAGACTTTTAAAAAAAAAAGTTACTGCAAATGCTGGAAATGGCATCGTGATATTCCGCATCAATTGAAATTTTCAACGCTTGAGATTGATAGATTTTTTGTCAGGCTAAGAGTATCAAGGGATATGGAGCAAAGGCGGGTAAATAGAGTTGAGATACAGATCACTCATGATCTAATTGAATGGTGGAATTGTGCTCGAGGGCCCGAATGGCCTCCTCCTGTTCCTGTGTTGCTATTCTGACGTACCCGAAACATTAGCCTGTCCTTTCCCTTTACCAACGCCGACTGACCTCCTGTGTATTTCCAGCATTTTCTGATTTTATTTATTTATTTACGTAATTTTCCTTTAAATTTAAATTTATTAAAAGAGTCACCGTCAACGTTCCTGCTAAACTGCACGGCCACGCGGCGGTCTGGAGGTCCCGCGCCGGCCGCTCACTTGGCTTTTCAATGGAAATAATCGCACATACCCAAAAAATTGAATGGGCCACGCAGCTAGTTAAAGGGCCCGCGCTCCAAAAAAAAATTACAGGGAACCTTGGTCACCGTCAGGATCTCTTTCAGTGAGTCTATCGTGTGAGAGAGTCACAACAGCAAAAAAAAATCCAGAATAGGTTATGATTAATTTAAACATCCTTTTGGGGTTTTTGTTTTTTCCCCCTGTCTATTTCTATCTGTACTTTTGGAAATATTTTTGTTTGGTCAGTGAGTGCTGATAACGTCACCAGGGTGCCGACCGGGGCAACACTTGAGTGTGAGCCAGCTGGGAGTTGAATTGGTGGGCACCACTGCCCAGAGGCATTGACCACACCTCTGGTGATGTCCATTCCCCTCTAAGCCCACTGTTGGGGTCCGCAGATCCTCCCAGACATTCCCACCGGGCGATGCCAACAGCGCTCGCTGTTTAAACAAAAAAAAAATGTACAGAAATAATCTCCGACAAGAGCCGGTTAAAGGGACTGGGTGAAAAGCACCGCCAATTCCCCCATAAAGAGAGGAATGCGTTGCTGCGGCCGTCTGCCACTGAAAGGTTTTTTTTTTCTTAGTAAGTTTACATAAAATTTAATGTCAAAACATGAAAACCACACCGCAACCTTTGATACTGCTTGAAACTGCCAGCGAAAGCACTCAATGCTACATAGAATTGCATGAAATGTACAGCGCAGAAACGGGCCACTCGGCCCGATGGGTCTATGCTGGCGTTTATACTCCACACGAGCCTGCACCCCTCTATTTACTTCATCTCGCCAAAGCAGCACATCTGCGCTCCTCTAATTCTGGCCTCTTGAGCGTCCCTGATTTTAATTGCTTAATCGCTCAGTTGGCAGCCGTGCCTTCAGCTGCCTGGGCCCTAAGCTCTGAAATTCCCTCCCTAAACCTCTCCGCCTCTCTACCTCTCTTTCCCCTTTAAGATGCCCCTTAAAACCTACCTCTTTGACCAAGCTGCCCTAATATCTCCTTATGGGGCTCGGTATCAAATTTTGTTTTATAATGCTCCTGTGAAGCGCCTTGGGAACGTTTAAAGGCACTATATAAATACAAGTGGTTGTTGTTGGTCCTTTCTCCCTCATGTACTTATCTAACTTTCCTTTAAATGCTCCTATACTGTTCGCCTCAACCACTCCCTGTGTTAGCGAGTTCCACATTCTCACCACTCTCTGGGTATAGTAGTTTCACCTGAATTCCTTATTGGATTTATTAGTGACTTATCTTATAATTATGACCCCTAATTTTGGACTCCCCCTACAAGTGGAAACATCTTCTCTAAGTCTAGTCAAGTAGCCAGGCCCTGCGTGTTTGTGGAAGCAGTTGAGTAGCTGAGAATGGAATTGGAGGTTATGAGGGTAGGTAGAGACCCGACTGAGCAAATACTGCATGGGACATGGGACTCATGGGGGAGGAATGCTGTCTGTGGAGGATAGACGGCCAGGAGTGAATAGTGGGGTGGATGAATACTCATTACTATTGGGGATCAGAAAGTATTTATACAAAACTTTCCCTCAAGATTAAGTGGGCTGGATGGAGCTAATGTAAGTTAAATAAAAAGACCTCAGGACGTTCCAAAGCGCTTTACAGCTAATGAAGTAATTTTTGAAAAGTAGTCTCTGTTGGAATGTAGGAAACGCGGCAGTCAATTTGCGCACAGCAATGTGATAATGACCTGATAATCTGTTTTAATAATGTTGGTTGAGGGGTAACTGTTGGCCCAGGATACTGGGGATAACTCCCCTGCTCTTTTTTGAAATGGTGCTGCAGAATCATTTGCATCCACCTGACAGAGCAAGACGGGGTCTCGGTTTAACCTCCGACAGTGCGGCACTCCCTCAGTACTGCACTGGGAGTGTAAGCCTGGATTTTGTGCTCAAGTTTCTGGAGTGGGACTTGAACCCACAACCTTTTGACCCAGAGGCGAGAGTGCCGTTGTGCAATGTTAAGTCTGATCTCATCTGGGGTAGTGGTAGGGGCACTGCAGATGGTTTCAGTGACCATGGGCTAAGAACTCGGTCTCTGATCCAGCTACCCCCGACTGGAGAGTGAGTATGTGTGGATGCTGGGTGGAGATAGGATTAGACCCGGCTGTGGTTCCCCTCAGTAGCCAACGCTCATAATCTAGGCTCCCGTGTGAATAATGGCCATTTGCGGGAGATGTGGAATGTAGGAAACGCGGCAGTCTATTTGCGCACAGCAAGCTCCAACAATCAGCAATGTGATAATGACCTGATGATCTGTTTTAACAATGTTGGTTGAGGGATAAATGTTGGCCCAGGACACCGGCCGTGAACCTGACCTCAGCAAGAAATCAACGGATCCCGAGAAGAGGAAAAGGGAGAAAATTGATGAGGAGAAATAAAACGCTTTGTAAAAGCCCACGGGGGGAAGTGCATTGGCAAATGTCCTGGGATCACCTCACGCAAAACAATAAACATCGACGCAGACATTAGAAGGGAGAACTCGTAAAGCACGCTCAAACAATTATGAGAAGTTATACTGTAGCCAAAAATAAAAAATCATTTTAAGAATGGAGACTGGGCACCAAACACCCAAACCCAGGGGCGTTATTTATAGCTCTCTGTAAATAAACTTGGAAAATCTGTGCTGGTTTCAACACAGAGCAGGAGCATTCCAAGAAGCAGCACTAGGTTGGTGATGGGGGTGTGTGTTTGCGTGCGGGGGGTGGGGGGGGGGGTGTATGGGTGCATGTGGAAGTGTGTGTGTGTGTGCGTCAATGTCTGTCTGTCTGGGTGTGTGTGTGCATGTATATATGTTTATGTGTGTGGGTGTGTGTGTGCATGCGCGCGTATGTGCCTGTGGGGGTGTGTGTGTGTGTCTGTGCCTGCCTGTGTGTGCGTGTATGTATGTGCGTGTGTATGTGCCTGTGGGGGTGTGGGGGTGTGTCTGTGCCTGCCTGTGTGTGCGTGTATGTATGTGCGTGTGTATGTGCCTGTGGGGGTGTGTGAGTGTGTGTCTGTGCCTGTGTGGGGGGGTGTGTGTGTGCGTGTATGTGCGTGCGCGTATGTTCCTGTGGGAGGGTGTGAGTGTGTATGTATGTATGTGTGTCTGCCTGCCTGTATGTGTGTGTTGTTGCCTGTGTGCCTGCCCGTGTGTGTGTGTGTGTGCCTGCCTCTGTGTGTGTGTGTGTGTGTGTGTGTGTGTAAAGGGGCAGGTAGCCCCTGCCATTTATTTGCACAGCAACCCTCGTTTGTGTTTAAATTTAGCTGCTTAATGATGGCTCTGAGGAAACAGTCTCTCATGAACCCAGCTCTAATTGCGACATAAATCTTTTCTTATGATTTCCTACACAGACCAGACTGGAAGTCGGAGGTTGGGTTTGGGTTGCAGATGGGGGGGGGGGAACGGGGGGAGAGCGGAGAAGCGGCAACTTGAATTTCCAGTGTGCTTTTTCTCTACAGATGGTGAGAGGCACGTGCTCAGCTACCTGCCTCTTAGTTACTCTTTCTTGAGTTTAACCTCTTCTTAACCCAGCTCCTTAATGCATTCCTTCCCCACGACTTCTATTGAAAGAGCTGAGAATATTATACTGTGCAGTTTTCTCCCCTCCTCTTTCAAAGGCACCAATCAAGGCACACTTCCCACTTCCCTCCGGTTTGTCAAAGTTTCTGCACTTTTAAGTAATTCACTGCATTCACCTGAGCAGGGGCTGTTTAAACGTAGGCCTGTCTGTCTCTTTCAGCACCGTACTCACCTGGCTGTTCCTTTATCTATGAGCCTAGAGAGTGACCAATGCCCGGCTATTCGACCACGGTGGGCATCGCAGCCGAGCCTGATCCAATCTTCACCCAGCGACGGCGCGTACCTTCCAGCTGGTGCCACTAGAGGGAGCAGCAGCTGAAATTTTCCATTTCCCCATCCCTAGCCCAGACGCACTGAGACGTCAGTAGACCTAGCTCAGTGCAGGCAAGGGAATAGGAAGCGGGATCCTACCTGGTCTGGGCGGCTCATTGGGACACCACGGTGCATTTAGCGACTTGAGCGGCAGTTTCTCCGGTTTGTTTACAAACAGAAGGTGCTGTGACATGAATCATAGAATCATGCAGCGCAGAAGGAGGCCATTCGGCCCATCGTGCCTGTGCCAATTCGTTGAAAGAGCTCTCCAATTAGTCCCATTCCTCCCTGCTCTTTCCCCATAGCCCTGCAGTTTGTTTCCTCTTCCAACTTCAAGTATTTATCCAATTTCCTTTTAAAAGTTACCATTGAATCTGCTTCCGCCACCCTTTCAGGCAGTGCGTTCTAGATCATAACTCGCTGTGTAAGAAAAATTCTCTTCATCTCCCCTCTGGTTCTTTTGCCAGTGATCTTAAATCTGTGTCCTCTGGTTACCGACGCACCTGCCAGTGGAAACAGTTTCTCCCTATCTGCTCTATCAAAACCCCTTTGTAATTTTGAACACCTTTATTAAATCTCCCCTTAACCTTCTCTGCTCTAAGGAGAACAATCCCAGTTTCTCCAGTCTCTCCACACAACGGATGTCCCTCACTGTGGTATCGTCGGTACATGAACTGTGTGACTTGAGTCTGGCATCATCGCCATGGACGTGGCACACTGCTCGACTTCCCAATATAAAGTTTGCCATGAAGGTGTTGGCGCTTTAACCCTAGCTGGGCACCCTCCCCAGTTCTCCTGTTACTGGTTATTCCTTAGCTTGAATTGCATTTGCAACAGTGTAGTCAGTATGTGCTGGTCATTGAATTTCCTGGAAACCAACTGATAATCATTTCTTGTTAAGTGCGCAGTGAAGGATGTGGCAGGGGTCACTCTTTGAGTGTGAAGTTCACTGTGCCTCGAGACGCAGCATTGCAGCCAGCCTGCATTCACACCGAGCACCAGTGCAAGGAGCAGGAATTAATGCAGTCGCCCCGTAAAACTCACAGTGCCAACTATTTGTATTTATTTTGCTGCCCTGAGATTTTTTAAATATATTCACTGGCAAGGCCGGCATTTTCGTACCCATCTCTAGTTGGCCTGAGAAGGTGGTGGTGGGCCAACTGAGTGAATCACTAGGCCATTAGCCGCTAGGCGGTTGAGTCAACAGACTGGAGTCACATATAGGTCAGACCGGGTAAGGACGGTAGGTTTCCTTCCCTAAAGGGACATTAGTGAACCAATTGGTTTTTTACGACAATCTGACAGCTTCATGGTTACTTTTTCTGATACCAGCTGATGCCATGGTGGGATTTGAACTGTGTTCTCTGGATTACTAGTCCAGTAACACAACCACTAACCTACCGTACCCCCTTGCTGTGCACCATGCCAGCCTCATATGGAGCAAATGGACCTCCAGCCAATGCCTCCTCCATATGCTCTGTCAGTCCTGTTCTATTGGCAGATACTTGGGGGCCTATGACCTCAGCTCGGTTTACCTTGTCGCTGATTATTATTTTTTTCTCCTGCTTGCCCTCTCCCAACGATGCCATACAGGTGTGGTCAGGACGTTCCAGTGTAAAGTTCTGCTGGTACGAGCCTGTGCTGCACCCCTCTCTTGGGCGATGCGTTGGAGCTCCAGCACTGCGCCACTGAGCTGCCCTGTGTAACAAAGATAGACTTGCTTTTCACGACCTCAGCACTTTACAGCCAATTAAGTACTTTTGAGGTGTAGTCACTGTTGTAATGTAGGAAATGCAGCAGACAATTTGTGCACAGCAAGCTCCCAGATATAGCAATGTGATAATGACCAAATAATCTGTTTTAGTGATATTGGTTGAGGGATAAATATTGGACAGGACACGGGGGATAGTGCCGTGGGCTCTTGCTAACGTCTCATCCAAAAGACGGCACCTCAGACAGTGCAGCACTCCCTCAGTACTGCACTTAAGTCTCGTCCTGAATTAGGTGCTCAAGTCTCTGGAGCGGGGCTTGAACCCACAAACTTCTGACTCAGTGGCGAGAGTGCTACCCACTGAGCCACGGCTGACACCGTACTGTGGAGGGCAGCCCCTGCCGACAGTTTTGCTGCTTGTTCTCCAAGCAGTATATGTTGCGGTGTACAGTTTTCACTGGCCTCTATTAGCAGCAGACGGGGCTGTCTTCGAGCTCCATGTATCTTCTATCTGGGACCCCAGCCGTCATCCCTCTCCTCCGATCCAGAACAGCTCCAAGTGGGAAGAGTTAGCAAACAACAGTAACAACAACTTGCATTTATATAGCACCTTTAATGTAGTAAAGCATCCCAAGGCGCTTCACAGGAGCGTAATCAAACACCGAACCACATAAAAAGATATTAGGACAGGTGACCAAAAGCTTGGTCAAAGAGGTAGGTTTTAATGAGTGTCTTAAAGGTAGAGAGGATTAGGGAGGGAATTCCAGAACTTAGGGCCTCGGCAGCTGAAGGCACGGCCGCCAATGGTTGAGCGATTAAAATCGGGAATGCGCAAGAGGCCAGAATTGGAGGAGCGCAGAGATCTCAGAGGGATGTAGGACTGGGGGAGGTTACAGAGATAGGGAGGGGAGAGGACATGGAGGGATTTGAAAACAAGGATGAGAATTTTAAAATTGAGATGTTGCTGGACCAGGAGCCAATGTCGGTCAGCGAGCACAGAGTAGAGCATCGCAGCCGATGTTTGAGTCAGTGAAACCATACAGGGTGGGAGTGAAAGATGGGGGCTGCCGCCTACACCTTTTGAGTTGGGATTCGCCAAGTTCAAGTGGATGACTTGTCTGCCAGGAACTCGTCCATTTGGAGACAATTTGTCAGCTAGGATTTCAGTCTGGTGTCATAAAGAAGGTTTCAGGCAGACAGGACAGAACAGAAAAGGATTTGATTCCAATTACTTTGCAGTCTCCAAAAAAAAATCCTGGGACCTTTGCTTATTCAACAGACGTCTCCTAAAAGCCTTCAAAATGGTTGCTCAGCCTCAAAATTACTCAGGCAGTCTGCCCAGGAGATGTGATAGACCTCAAGGATGCCCACTTCCATGTGGGGATTGGCCCACAGCACAGGAAATTGCTGAGGTTTCACAAGCACAAGATATTCTCTTTTTGGCCTCCCTTCTGCAGCCAGGTTGTCTTTCTGTGGTTGCACCGATGGCTGCAGGACTTGCACATCTGTCCTTTGCATTGACGGTAAGCTCATCCGAGCGATCTTTCAGGGTCTCCCAAGGACAACAGTCTCAGGGCATCGGGTTTCTTGTTAACTTTGAGAAATCTTAGAACTAACGCACGTTTTAATGGTGCCTATTATTTTTGGACACCTCTGGAAGTTCTGTTCCTTCCAATGGCCTAGTTCCTCTCCAAAGCACAGTATTTCCTCTTCAGGAAGAACTTTCAGCAGAACATTAGTTGGACAAACTTTCGGGTCAGATGGTGGCAGCCTTGTAGTACTAAATTAGACGCTCTTTAAATTATCTATAAAATGAATCCTTTTCTCCAAATTGGTCACCAGTGTCTCAGTGAGAACAGGCTAGGCTTTGAGGTGGCGAGTCTGGGAATTGGTGGTTCTACCAGGGTTCATGGTCCACCTTTTTGTGGGTGACACTGGCAAGGCATTATTTATTGCCCTTCCCTTGTTGTACTGAGGGCATTAAAAGTCAACCACGTAGATTGTGGGAGTGGAGTTCCAATTCTAACCTCTTGCACATCCCCAATTTTCTTCGCTCCACCATTGGCAGCTGTGCCTTCAGCTGTCTAGGCCCTAAGCTCTGGAGTTCCCTCCCTAAACCTCTCCACCTCTCTCTCCTCCTTTAAGACGCTCCTTAAAACCAACTTCTTTCACCAAGCTTTTGGTCACCTGTCCTAATTTCTCCTTATGTGGCTCGGTGTCAAATTTTGTTTGATAATCGCTCCTGTGAAGCGCCTTGGGACATTTTTCTATGTTAAAGGCGCTATATAAATACAAGTCGTTCTTGTCGTAAAGTGGTTACTGGAGTCACATTGGCCAGACCAGGTAGGGTGGCTGGTTCTCTTCTCTGAAGACTGTTAGTGAACCGTTTTTTTAATGACAATCCAGCAGCTTTCATGGTCACTTTCTGGTACTAGCCCACAAGTGACTAGACTTTTTCATTCCATTTTACAACTTGCCGTGATATTGCGAAGTATTTACAGCACAGGAACAGGCCATTTGGCCCAACATGTCCATGCCGGTGTTTATGCTCCACATGAGCCTCCTCCCACCCTACTTCATCTCACCCTATCACCATAGCCTTCTATTTCTTTCTCCCTCATGTGGTTATCTAGCTTCTCCTTAAATGCATCTATACTATTCGCTTCAAGCACTCCCTGTGGTAGAGAGTTCCACATTCTCACCACTCTCTGGGTAAAGAAGTTTCTCCTGAATTACGTATTGGATTTATTACTGACTATCTTATATTAATGGCCCTTAGTTCTGGTCTCGCCCACAAGTGGAAACATCTTCTCTACATCTACCCTATCAAACCCTTTCATAATCTTAAAGACCTCGATCAGGTCTTTTTTCCAGCCTGTTCGATCTTTCCTGATAGGTATAACCTCTCAGTTCTGATGTCATTCTAGTAAATCTTTTTTTGCATCTTCTCCAGTGCCTTTTTTATAATATGGAGACCAGAACTGTGCACAGTACTCCAAGTGTGGTCTAACCAAGGTTCTTGTGAGTGAGGCAACAGAATCAAGCTGGACTCAGCGTGGTTAGAATGTGGAACTCGCTACAACAAGGAGTGGTTGAGGCGAATAGCTTAGATGCATTTAAGGGGAAGCTAGAAAAGTTACATGAGGGCGAAAGGAATAGAAGGATATGCTGATAGTGTGAGATGAAGTAGGGTGGGAGGAAGCTCGTGTGGAGCATAAACGCTGGCATAGATCAGTTGGGCCGAATGGCCTGTGTTGTAAATTCTATGTAATTCTGTGTATATGTAATTCTATACAAGTTTAGCATAACTTCACTGCTTTTCAATTCTATCCCTCTAGAAATGAACCCCAGTGCTTTGTTTGCTTGTTTATGGCTTTATTAACCTGTGTTGCTACTTTTAGTGATCTGTGCATCTGTACCCCCGGATCCCTCTGTCCCTCTACCCCATTTAGACACTTATTTTCCAAGCAGTATGTGCCCTCTTTATTCCTCCTACCAAAATGTACTACTTATCTATATTGAAGTTCATTTGCCAATTACACGCCCATTCTGCAAGTTTATTAATGTCTTCCTGTATTTTGTCGCAGTCCTCCTGCGGATTTGATGTGAGCGATCTCTGGGTTGCTAGTCCAGTACCATGACCACTAGCCTCTTGGCCTCCACTTTGAAGACCACAAGATAGCAGTGGAAATAGTAAAATATTAGCGATGTAAATGGAAGTTGGAGCCAACTTAATTCTAATGGAACACCAGCACTAAAAAAGGTTATTTCAAATAATTTGAAACATTTTTGGAATGTGCAAGTCTTAAATCATAGAAATTTATGGCACAGAAGGAGGCCATTCGGCCCATCGTGTCTGTGCCAGCCGTAAAAGAGCTATCCAGCCTAATCCTACTTTCCAGCTCATGGTCCGTAGCTCTGTAGGTTACGGCACTTCAAATGCATATCCCAGTACTTTTTAAATGTGATGAGGGTTTCTGCCTCTACCACCCTTTCAGGCAGTGAGTTCCAGACCCCCACCACCCTCTGGGTGAAAAAAGTTCTCCTCAACTCCCCTCTAATCCTTTGACCAAGTACTTTAAATCTATGCTCCCTGGTTATTGGCCTCGCTGATAAGGGAAATAGGTCCTTCCTATCCACTCTATCTAGGTCCCTCATAACTTTATACATCTCAATTAAGTCTTCCCCAGCCTCCTCTGTTCCAAAGAAAACAACCCCAGCCTATCCAATCTTTCCTCATAGCTAAAATTCTCCAGTGCTGCAAATGAGTTCTCTGGGTCCATAAGTAATCGTGGTGGTATTGACATGGTACCTAACCTCAAACCTCTTGGAGATGCAGGAGAAAGATAGCTAGGGTTACTGTTTCTTTTCACTAGCCACTGATCCCTGCTGGAAAGCATGTGTTATGGATTTTGCCGGTTTGTAAATCCACGCTGCCTCTTGCCAATTAGTTTATATCTTGTGTACCTGATAACTGATTCGAGAATTTTTCCTGGTTGCGATGTGAGGCTTAATTGACCCGTAGTTCCCCAGACCTTCCCTCGATTCCTTTTTAAATAAGGGCACTGCTTTTAACGTTCCCCTGTTTTCCTAATGAACCCCTAAATACTTCTGCTAGCAGATCCTGCAGTTCCTGAGAACCCTGGCATGAAGCCCATCTGGCCCAGGTACTTTATTTACATGGATCTTGTTCAGCTGTCCAGCCGTCAACTCGGTGGTTAATATCATTTTATTACCCCCCCTGAATCTAACTGTCTTGGAGCTTGCACCTGGCTTCTGCTCCTGTACTGCTCTTTCCTCTTATAAATATTGAAGCAAATAACTTATTTATTCTTTTAGATATGTCCACACCTTCACTAATCTTGATGCTTGTTTCAGAAGGCAGTCCTCTACTGTTGTTTTTCCATTTCACTTTTAAGGGGGCATAACACAAAGGGGAGTGGAAATCTGGAACTCTCTCACCCAAAAAGCTGTTGAGGCTGGGGGTCAGTTGAAAATCTCGAAACTCACCACCCTGGCTTACCTGTGTGCGCATCCTCCTAAATCTGCCTTCCCAAAGTTTAACAGACCATTCAGGCACCATCATTTTCAGCACCTCAGCACCCTCCCCCCATGGGCACTACACGCCAAATTACAGTAAGCAGGCTGCAAATCTCTTTATTTTGCATTGTAGGAATTTGCAGGGTATGTTTAAACTGCCGAATCACTCGCTCTGGCTGCAAAGGCACTGATCACACAAGATACAGTCCGATAGATTGGCATTTATCCAGAGACTTGTGCCCATAATCTAGACTGACACTCCAGTGCCAATACTGAGGGAGCGCTGCACTGTCGGAGGTGCCGTCTTTCGGATGAGACGTTAAACCGAGGCCCCGTCTGCCTCTCAGTTGGATGTAAAAGCTCCCGTGGCACTATTTCAAAGAAGAGCAGGGACGTTCTCCCCGGTGTCCTGGCCAATCACTAAAACAGATTATCTGGTCATTATTGCATTGCTGTTTGTGGGAGCTTACTGTGCGCAAATTGGCTGCCATGCTTCCTTCATTACAACAGTGACTGCACTTCAAAAAGTACTTCATTGGCTGTAAAGCGGTTTGGGACGTCCTGAGGTCGTGAAAGGTGCAATATAAATGCAAGTCTGTCTTTAAACCAGCTAGGGTTGTTCTGCTTAGAGCAGACAAGGTTAAGGGGTATTTAATAGAGGTGTTCAAAATTATGAAGGGTTTTAATAGAGTAAATAAGGAGAAACTGTTCCCAGTGGCAGAAGGGATAGCAACCAGAGGACAGAGATTTAAGGTAATCGGTAAAAGAACCAGAGGGGGAGATGAGGAGAATTTTTTTTACACGGCGAGTTGTTGTGATCTGGAATGCGCTGTCTGAAAGGGTGGTGGAAGCAGATTCAATAGTAACTTTAAAAAGGGAATTGGATAAATACTTGAAGGGGAAAAATTTGCAGGCCTATGGGGAAAGAGCAGAGGCAATGGGACTAATTGGACAGTTCTTTTAAAGAGCCAGCACAGGCACGATGGGCCGAATGGCCTCCTTCTGCGCTGTATCATTCTATGAGAAGGGAATCAGAAGCCTCAGCCCCCCTCATTTGATGTACTCCATGTAGTCATACTGGGATCGAGACTCGGGCAGACCACAGGTGCTGGTCAATCCTGGGCTATTGGACCGTTTTGCCCGATAATCTTAATTTAATACATAGATTAGGTTATTTTATTGCATTTCTTTCCTTCCCTCCCCCACCCCTGCCTTCATCCAATAGTGTCAGCCAGTGGCTCAGTGGGTAGCTCTCTCGCCTCTGAGTCAGAAGGTTGTGGGTTCAAGTCCCACTCCAGAGACTCGAGCACAAAAATCCAGGCTGACACTTCGGTGCAGTGCTGAGGGAGTGCTGCACTGTCGGATGTGATGGTCGTGAAAGGAGCTATATAAATGCAAGCCTTTCTTTTTTTTAAGGGCATGTGTAAGCTCAGAAAACAGGGATGCGTTGTGCTATTTTTTTTTCCCCCTCCTTAAAAAACAAAGGAAACAGCATTGCATTGCTGGAAGTCGTGTGCTTTCATGGCGAGAGCTTGTTATTATCAGATAACCCTGACAAACACAGTCTGCCCTTCTCCTCACCCTTCCTATTGGAATTATGTGATTTTAAGAGCTTCCTGAATTCTACGATTTATAAGATATTTCTGTTTCCGGTCACGCTGGGTTTAACGAGGCAGATCTTAAGGAGGGTATATATTATAATAATAATATTAATATGTATTCTTCCCCTTGCTTATTGTGTTTGTAATGACTGTCAGATGGAGTGGGAAAACTTGGCCTATTCTGCCTCCAGCCCAGCTATCTAAGCTTCGGACAATGCGTCAGTGTGTTGCACAGGCTCGCTGGGACACAGCAGTACAATACAACCCGATAAGCTTACGAGACCTGATTAAGGTTGAAGCCTGCTTCTGTTATTTTACCATAATGTTGCATGCAGCTATCATCATCCTTTTCTAAATACCCCTTTGTTGTCTTGTATCTCCCCCACCGCCCCAACCCACCCTGCCACCAGTGAGGGCTACGCAGTTGTGCTCACAAATACTGCCCCCCAGTGATGCATCCACCAAGACCGCCTGCTTCCACCTCCGTAGCACTGCTCCGTCTCCGCCCCGGCCTCAGCTGCTTGAAACCAATGTTCCCTTTAACTTTTTTGGGTGCGCGACCCCTTTAAAATACCGCGCATGCGCGGTTTTTCATATTTAAAAGCCGGTGAGCCGGCTGCGCAGCCGCGCAGTTTAAAGCGGACATTGTTTGAAACCCTCATCCGTGCCTTTGTCACCTCCAAACTCGACTATTCCAGCGCTCTCCTGGCCGGCCTCCCACCTTCCACAAATTTGACCTCATCCAAAACTCTGCTGCCCGTGTCCGAACTCGCACCAAGTTCCGTTCAGCCATCACCCCCTGTGCTCGCTGACCTACGTTGGCTCCCGGTCCGGCAACGCCTCGAATTTAAAATTCTCATCCTTGTTTTCAAATTCCTCCGTGGCTTCGCCCCCCCCCTCCCTATTTCTGTAACCTCCTCCAGCCCTACAGCTCTCCGAGATCTCTACTCTCGTCCAATTCTGGCCTCTTGCGCAGCTCCGGTTTCCATCGCTCCACCATTGGCAGCCGTGCCTTCAGCTGCCTAGGCCCTAAGCTCTGGAATTCCCTCCCGAAACTTCTCAGCCTCTCTACCTCTCTCTCCTGCTTTAAGACACTCCTTAAAACCTACGTCTTTGACCAAGCTTTTGGTCACCTGACCTAACATCTCTTTATGGGATGTTAAGACGCTATATAAATGCAAGGTGTTGTTGTAGCGGGACATTTAAGATGGCAGTAAACTTTTTCGCTTTGACTCCGTTACACCTTAATTCCAAACTTAATTAAAGATGGCTGTGTGTGTAATGCGTTGAATTGTGTCCAATTCTGGGCATCACACTTTTGGATGCCAATGCCTTAGAGAGGGTCCAGAGGAGATTTACTAGAATGCTACCAGGAATGCGGGACTTCAGTTACGTGCAGAGATTAGAGAAGCTGGGGTTCTCCTTGGAGCAAGGAATGTTAATGGGAAATTTAATAGAGATGTTTAAAATCACGGTGTTTCGATAGAGTAAATAAGGAGAAACTGTTTCCAATGGCAGGAGGGTCGGTAACCAGAGGACACAGATTTAAGGCAAAAGAACCAGAGGCAAGATGAGGAGAAATTATTTTACGCAGCGAGTTGTTATGATCTGAAATGCACTGCCTGAAAGGGTGGTGGGAGCAGATTCAGTAGTAACTTTCAAAAGGGAATTGGATAAATACTTAAAATGGAAACAATTTGCAGAGCTGTGGGGAAAGAGCGGAACTAATTGAAGAGCCGGTATAGGTATGATAGGCCCAATGGCCTCCACCTGTGCCATATAATTTTATGGTGCGGTGCTGAGCTGAGCCAGACAGGCCAGGAAGAGCCCAATTTTTGTCATCTGCGCCATGCAGATGCCCCTCGGAGAAGAGAATGGAACAATGGGTTGGCTTCCAACTCTGGATCACCACCCAGTTCAACTTGCGTGTCGGGAAAAGGGACAGGGTTGGGTGTGGATCTCCCGTCCTTCGCGGTCTGTTTAACCTGCTGGAGCTCGATGTTAAAACTCGCAGGCGAATGATGGCGCCACTGGGGTAAGGTACCAGAGGGCGACGAGACGGCCACCTCTACAATTCCCTAAACCCCCTGCCTCCCACCCCCCCCCCCCCGACAAAGGAGTCAACACTTCCAAGAGCAGAAAGGAGATGGAAGCAAATCGGAGAGGGGAAACGAGGTTTGTTTTGCCTGTTACACAGTAGCACTCTGTCAAGATGGCAGCACTCCAAGTACACAGATTCGCACCCTGTCCTCTGTTCATTGTTTAGTCTGACCGTGGAATCGCAGCGCTCCGAGTTCCTCAGATTAGACGGGAAAACTGCGCTTGTGGTTCAAGGTTTTATTTTTTTCTTGCTCTCTCTCTCTCTGTAAGCCCACATGTGAAGGAATGTCGAAACAGAAACAATTGTACAGATAGATGGCTCTCCAATGACAGGCCACCTGAGTTCTGATACTCGTTCTGCGTCCATAGAGGACCCTTAACACGAGGCGAAGGCTGTTCTTAAAGGGTCACCAGTCCATGCATTTGGCAGGCTTGGCTACTTTTCTCAAACCCATGTAATAAACCACCTCAGTGCATCATTGCTGGACTTGCAGGTTATATCATTGTGCCAGAATGATCATAGAATGATACACCACAGAAGGAGGCCATTCGGCCCATCATGCCTGTGCCAGCTCTTTGAAAGAGCTCTCCATGTAGTCCCACTCCACCTGCTCTTTCCCCATAGCCCTGCAAATGTTATCCTTTTTAAGTCTATATTCAGTTCCTTTTGAAAGTTACCATTATACGCTCAGTCCCTTCTCACTCCTCTCCTAAAATTAAGATGGATGTGGCCTTTAAGTTGTACTCTGATAGCACAATGTGCCACAATACCGTTGCAGTGTGATGGGGACAAGTGTTTACACCAGCAACCCCACACAGTGCCTGAACTACGGGCAAGTGACTCATGGGGCATTTTGTGGTTTAGCCTCATATTGTCAGAGCTTTGAACTAGTTGCTTTGATGACATGAGCCGGTCAAATGTCAATCATTTCTATCTCCTGATTGGCTAGAAACCTAACCGATGCTACAAGTTCATGAGCCAATCACTGACCGATTCTTTTTTTATATATATATATATAGTCCCACTCCAGAGACTTCAGCACAAAAATCTAGGCTGACACTCCAGTGCAGTACTGAGGGAGTGCTGCACTGTCGGAGGTGCCGTCTTTCGGATGAGACATTAAACCGAGATCCCGTCTGCCCTCTCAGGTGGATGTAAAAGATCCCACGGCACTATTTTGAAGAAGAGCAGGGGAGTTCTCCCCGGTGCCCTGGCCAATATTTATCCCTCAATCAACATCACTAAAAACAGATTATCTGGTTATTATCACATTGCTGTTTATGGGAGCTTGCTGTGCGCAAATTGGCTGCTGCGTTTCCTACATTACAACAGTGACTACACTTCAAAAAGTACTTCATTGGCTGTAAAGCACTTTGGGACGTCCTGAGATTGTGAAAGGTGCTGTAGAAATGCAAGTCTTTCTTTCTTTCTGTATTAATGTTGGACTTAGCTCCAAGTTGGGTGGTGGATCATTGAGGTTGAAATTACGGCCAGATATTCAGATAACCCCTGTGGCAATTTTAACCAAATGTATCTGACTGTTTATTTAAGATTTTAAGTGTATGGTTTAATAAGTAATATATCATAGTAAATCTATGCCCGACTACAGTAAGTGATTCTTCAGTGTTGCATTTAAATAAGTGTCCAGCTCAGGGGGGTTACAGAATTCCCTAGAGAAGTCAGCAGTGTAATGTTTAATATGCTGCAAATACTGTGCAAACACCAGGCTTCTGCTTCTCGCCCTCGCACCTCCTTCCCAGTCTCACTTTTATAAGGAGCGGCTTGTAAGTGAAGATTGTAAACTTAAGTGGCGCAGAATTCAACTTCACGAGAATGATACCGGGACTGAAAGGGTTAAATTACAAGGACAGGTTGCACAGATGAGGTGTGTATTCCCTTGAGTGTAGAAGATTAAGGGGTGATCTAACTAAGATGTTTAAGATAATTAGAGGAATCTATAGGATAGATAGAAACTTTCCTCTGGTGAGGGGAGTCCAGAACAAGATGATCAGCCATGATCTCATTAAATGGCGGAACAGGCTCGAGGGGCCGAATGGCCTACTCCTGCTCCTATCTTCTATGTAAGGGGACATAAACTTAAAATTAGAACTAGGCCGTTCAGGGGTGATGTCAGGAAGCACTTCTTCACACAAAGGGTAGTAGAAATCTGAAACTCTTCTCCCACCCCACCCCCACCCAAAAAAATCCTGCTGAGGCTGGGGTCAATTGAAAAATTTCAAAAAGAAAGAACGAACTTGCATTTCTATAGCACCTTTCACAACCTCAGGACGTCCCAAAGCGCTTCACAGCCAATGAAGTACTTATGAAGTGTAGTCACTGTTGTAATGTAGAAGCTGTGATTGATAGATTTTTGTTAGGTAAGGGTATTAAGGGTTATGGAACCGAGGCGGGTAGATGGAGTTAAGATATAGATCAGCCGTGATCTAATTGAATGGCAGAACAGGCTCAAGGGGCTGAATGGCCTCCTCCTGTTCCTATATTCCTGGAACGCGAGCTCAGTAGTCACTGAGGTTTTCAAGAGCCTTCGCACCAGTTGTTCTTTTTTTTTTGCCCCCATCTCCTTTCAGTGGATGTTTTTTCTGGAAAGAGATAATATTGAGGGGAAGAAGGCGGGTTGGGTTGGTGGGGGCTGATCTAACGATAAAAGAGGATGGGTTTGTTGGGCCCAACGCCCTTTCCCTATTCCCAAAAATCCGTATCTTCTCACGACTAATAGGAATCGGAAAAAGGATCAGGAACACAGGAACGGGAGGAGGCCATTCTGCCCTTCGAGCCCACTCCGCCATTCAATGAGATCATGGCTGATCTGCGACCTAACTCCATATACCCGCCTTTGGCCCATATCCCTTAATACCTTTGGTTAACAAAAAGCAATCAATCATGATTTAAAATTAACAGTTGACCTCGCATCAATTGCCGTTTTGCGGAAGAGAGTTCCAAACTTCTACCATCCTTTGTGTGTAGAAGTGTTTCCTAACCCTTAAATTGACATTGATATTGCAACTGTAACAACCATGAACCAGTTATGAAGTTCTGTGTTGCTCTGTAATAACTTTTCACAGATTTGTTGCCAACTGAGATATTTTGACCAAGGAAAAGATTTTTTTTTTACCAACTGAAGAAAGCAGATGAGGAAATTGGGGGGTTGCTAATTGCAGCTGAACTGCCAGGTCAGCAGGTCGGGAAGCTGTGTCTCAATCAAGGGTCCAGCTTGGCTGCAGATTCCGAAGTTCGTCCATAGAGTGGATGAGAAAACAAAATCTGAAACCGTTGAATTTCTTAGGGGCATGTGAGGGACGGTGAAATCAGGAAATGGGAGTGAGGGACGGTGAAATCAGGAAATGGGAGTGAGGGACGGTGAAATCAGGAAATGGGAGTGAGGGACGGTGAAATCAGGAAATACCGTTAGGTGCTAAGACTGCTAGGATGGTGTAGGTTGGGTTGAAGCTGGCAGGGGAAAATTCCGAAGTACCCATCCCCCACGAGTCGTACTCTGGCACTGAGTTTAGAACTCGTGGGTGGTATTGCACACTCGCGGCTTGCTTCAAAATAAAACCTAGAACCCGCAACTGTAGCTTGCTAAAATAATTTGCAAGGGACGCGTCTTGATATTAAATGGTGAAGTATTAAGCTTGGTTCACATAAAGCACAAGCAGCATGTTTGTCTTTAAGAGGAAGTCTCACGGTGGGGACCCAGTTTTTAAAAAAAATGTAAAACTGTGTTAATAAAACTAACACTTGTTTTCTTTTGGTTCATTCTATTTTAATTTCAGCTAGTAAATTGCCTGTGGCACTGGTCACAGTCAATTGATGAACTATAGCTGTTTTTTTGTAAAGCTGTTTGGGCCCGGGAGTTGGGAGTGAGACTTGACAAACTTACTCCACAGCACCTATTACTGGCCAGAATCTGCAACTACATTGTTACAGGCAAGTGTTTACATACAGAATTTCCATTCTAAATGTTTACATAGTCAGTTTCAATGTTAAATGTTGGCATAAAAGCATGACCAACAGGAGGTGGATGCATGCGCAAGATTTCTAATAATACATGGGTTGCTAGAGGGGTATGGTAGCATAGTGGTTATGTTACTGGACTAGTAATCTAGAGGCCTGGACTAATGATCCGGAGTTCAAATCTCACCATGGCAGCTGGGGAATTTAAATTCAGTTAATTAAATAATTTTGGAATAAAAAGCTAGTATCAGTAATGGTGATCATGAAGCTATTGTTGTTAAAACCCATCTGGTTCACTGATGTCCTTTAGGGAAGGAAATCTGTCTTCCTTACCTGGTCTGGCCTATATGCGATTCCAGACCCACAGCAATGTGCTTGACTTTTAACTGCCCCCTGAAATGGCCTAGCAAGCCACTCAGTTGGACCAAACCGCTACAATGAAGTATACTTAGCAGCACTATGGGAGTACCTTCACCACACCGACTGCAGCGGTTTAAGAAGGTGGCTGGCTCACCACCACCTTCTCAAGGGCAATTAGGGATGGGCAATAAATGGGGAAAATAGAGAAGGTAGGGAAGAACTGTTTCCACTGGCAGGAGGGTCAGTAACCAGAGAACAAAAATTTCAGATAATTGGCAAAAAAAAATCCAGGGGGAAAATGAGAATTTTCTTTATGCAGCGAGTTGTTATGATCTGGAATGCACTGCCTGAAAGGGTGGTGGAAGCAGATTCAATAGTAACTTTCAAAAAGGTATTGGATACATACTTGAAAAGCAGAAATTTAGCGATGGTAATGCCATTGAATGTCAAGGGGCGGTGGTTAGACGCTCTCTTGTTGGAGATAGTCATTGCCTGGCATTTGTGTGGCACGAATGTTACTTACCACTTATCAACCCAAGCCTGAATGTTGTCCAGGTCTTGCTGCAATTTTACTAGGGCTTCTTGATACCACACACGGTCAAATGCTGCCTTGATGTCAAGGGCAGTCACTCACCTCACCTCTGAAATTCAACTCTTTTGTCCATGTTTGGACCAAGGCTGTAATGAGGTCAGGAGCCGAGTGGTCTTGGCGAAACCCAAACTGAGCATTGGTGAGCAGGTTATTGGTGAGTAAGTGCCGTTTGATAGCACTGTTGACAACACTTTCCATCAATTTGCTGATGATTGAGAGTAGACTAATGTGGCGGTAATTGGCCAGATTGGATTTGTCCTGCTTTTTGTGGACAGGACATACCTGGGCAGTTTTCCACATTGTTGGGTAGATGCCAGTGTTGTAGCTGTACTGTAACAGCTTGGCTAGATGTGCGGCTACTTCTGGAGCACAAGTCTTCAGCACGACAGCCGGGATATTGTCAGGGCCCATAGCCTTTGCTATATCCAGTGCGCTCAGCCATTTCTTGATATCACGTGGAGTGAATCGAATTGGCTGAAGACTGGCTTCTGTGATGGTGGGGACCTCAGGAGGAGGCCGATATGGATCATCCACTCGGCACTTCTGGCTGAAGATGGTTGCAAACGCTTTAGCCTTGTCTTTTGCACTCACGTGCTGGGCTCCACCATCATTGAGGATGGGGATATTTATGGAGCCTCCTCCTCCCGTTAGTTGTTTAATGGTCCACCACCATTCCCGACTGGATGTGGCAGGACTGCAGAGCTTTAATCTGATCCGTTGGTTGTGGGATCGCTTAGCCCTGTCTATAGCATGCTGCTTCTGTTGTTTAGCATGTTGCAGCTTCCGCAGGTTGGCACCTCATTTTTAGGTGCTCCTGGCATGCTCTTCTACACTCCTCGTTGAGCAGGTTTAGCACGGTGGTAGTGCCACACAACATGATGGAGGGTGTTCTCAGTGTGAAGACAGGACTTCGTCTCCACAATGACTGTGCGGTGGTCACTGCTACCAATACTGTCATGGACAGATGCATCTGTGATGGGTAGATTGGTGAGGACAGGTAGATTGCGCGACTAGCCTGCGGGACAGCTCTCCCAATTTTGGCACAAGTCCCCAGATGTTAGCAGGGTCGACTGGGCTGGGTGTGCCATTGTCGTGTCCGAAGCCGGTGCCGAGGTCGATGCCGGGTGGTAAGGATGGCAGATTTCCTTCCCTAAAGGACATTAGTGAACCAGATGGGTTTTTACGACAATCCGCTAGTTCATGGTCACCATTACTGATACTAACTTTTTATTCCAGATTTATTTAATTAACTGAATTTAAATTCCACAGCTGCCAGTGGTGGGATTTGAACTCACGTCCCTGGAACATTAGTCCAGGCCTCTGGATTACTAGCCCTGTAACATAACCCCTTGGACTAATTGGATCCCTCTTTCAAAGAACTGGTGGAATGGGCCGAATGGCTTCCTTCTGTGCTGTATGATTCTATGTTGTAATCACAGCTTGTCTTGATCTTTTTACCCAATGATGATGTCTTTATCAGTTGTTGCATGAAGGGTGATGCCAGCTCAAGGACCCAGTCCCAAGAGACGCTAGTCATAGCCCAATCCTTTGCTGCGCTCTTTACTGCATCTTTACAAGGGACTCCCTCAGTAACAAGATTCCTCCTTCACCAAGGGGCTCCCAATAGTGAGATTTCCTCATTCAGACACATTTCTCCAGGCGCTGTTCATTGTGCAAGTGCCGGCCCCAGGATCGCAGTATCGATCGTGTGACTGTAAAGCTCTATTTGAAACAATGCTCAGGAGCATTTCTCATACAGCGCCCAGTGCACTGGATGGCGGACACTGATATCAGACCAGCCGTGTGTGTTGTGTTTATTTGCTTAATTGTGTCACTCCAATAAACATGGTTTCCTTTTCAAACTGAGTGCCAGGAAATCGCTTTCTGTAAAAATACCCTTCCATTATTAAAAGTTCAGATACGGTATGTTTTTTTATATAGACGACCCTGCACCTTTTCTTTACTGCACTATAATTTCTGCTACCCTTGTCTGTACTCTGTGAGCTCTGTGCTCTCTGTTTAACCAGACAGTTACCGATTTGAAGTTCAAATGCTAAACCCCAGTGAGCTGCTGCCATTGTATTTCCTCAGGGCAGAATGCTAAATAAGATGTGATTTTTTTTTTCCCCACTCAATTTTTTTCCACTTCTCTCCATAGTGCGCTATTCCGCCATGTCCTCCTCGAACTCTCTGCGCCATTCAAAGTGGACAACATTCCATCCTGCTCCACCTGGGAGATCCCAGCTCCACCTTTGGGGCCTCCTCCATGGGACCCCGCTCCACCTCTGGGACCTCCTCCGTGGGACCCTGCTCCACCTGTGGGACCTCCTCAGTGGGACCCTGCTCCACCTGTGGGACCCTGCTCCACCTGTGGGACCCTGCTCCACCTGTGGGACCCTGCTCCACCTGTGGGACCCTGCTCCACCTGTGGGACCCTGCTCCACCTGTGGGACCCTGCTCCACCTGTGGGACCTCCTCCATGGGACCCCGCTCCACCTCTGGGACCTCCTCCTTGGGACCTTGCTCCACCTGTGGGACCTCCTCCGTGGGACCCTGCTCCACCTGTGGGACCTCCTCAGTGGGACCCTGCTCCACCTTTGGGACCTCCTCCAAGGGACCCCACTCCAACCGCTCTACCTTTGGTCACTCCTCTGTAGGACACCGCTTCAACTGCTCCACCTTTGGGATCTCCTCCATGGGACCCCGCTCCACCTGCTCTACCTTTGGGACCTCTTCTGTGGGACCCCACTCATTCCGCATGCAGCTGGCACGTTCCTGCAATGGCTTTTCTGTCTGCTCCTGCAGGGTCACCTTGGCTGTGCCCTAAGATTTCATCCTTGGCACCCCTTTTCCTTGTCCATTTGCTTGTCCTTGACTACATAGAACTACATAGAATTTTACAGCACAGAAACGGGCCATTCGGCCATCTGGTCTATGTGTTTATCACAAAAGCTTGTGATTTCAAATAAAGCTGTTGGACTATAACCTGGTGTTGTGCGACTTCTCACTTTTGTCCACCCCAGTCCAACACCGGCATCTCCGCATCATATCACAATATCCTTCTATTCCTCTCTCCCTCGTGTGTTTATCTAGCTTCCTCTTAAATGCATCTATGCTAATCGCCTCAACCACTCCCTGTGATAGCGAGTTCCACATTCTACCACTCTGAGCCAAGCATGACCTTTCCTTTTGAAATCCGCGCTGACTATTCTTTATTATATTTTCGGTTTCTGATGTTTTTCTGTTACATCTTTGAGATTCCAATATCTTTCCTACCATTGAAGTTAAGCTAAATAGTCTATAGTTCCCTGGATTGTTCTATCTCCCTTTTTGAATATAGGAATAATATTAGCTGTCCACATCATCCGTAAATTCTTGTGCATCCTTTCCTCTGCTCCATCCTCAATGATAGGGCCTTCACTCCTCTCAGGATCTCCCTCCCTAAACCCCTGCACCTCTCTCTCTGCCTTTAAAAACCTTCTCAAAACTCATCTCTTCAACCAAGCTTTAAGCCTCCTGTCCTGACTCTCTTATAAAGGCTTGTCGTCCATTTCTTTCTACCCCTGTGAAGCGCACACCATCCTCTCCTCCTCCCCCC
>JASTWF010001316.1:0-91897 GCA_030390025.1 Squalus acanthias | reverse complement strand
GGAAAGGGGAATATGAGACAACATTCTCCCTCTTACCCCTTTCTAAACTCGATTTACAGGGTTATAGAAGTGGAGCAGTTACAGGCGGGAAGCTCAGACCAAACATCACGTCAAGATCTGACAGAGTCGCTCGATTCATCAGGACCTGAATATCATCGGCCTTTGCACATGGAAGGAGAAAGCAGCGATCGCAGCGATGACAAACCGCACACGTGTTCGGTGTGTGGACGCGGATTCAGCCGATCGCCTGACCTGGCGAGACACGTGCACCGTCACACCGGGGAGAAACCGGGTAAAGGTGGGGACGGTGGGAAGGGATTCAGTTCCCCGTCTGCAATAGAAGTTCAACGGCGCAGTCACACCAGGGACAGTCCGTTCACCTGCTCCGTGTGTGGAAAGGGATTTGTTTATCCATCCCACCTGCTGAGACACCAGCTTGTTCACACTGGGGAGAGACCGTTTAACTGCTCTGACTGTGGGAAGAGCTTTAAATGCTCTGGGGATCTGAAGCAACACCAGCTTGTTCACACTGATGAGAGGCCATTTACATGTTCTGACTGTGGGAAGAGTTTTAAATGCTCCGGGGATCTGAAGCAACACCAGCTTGTTCACACTGATGAGAGGCCATTTACATGTTGTGACTGTGGGAAGAGCTTTAAAAGCTCCGGGTTTCTGACCACACACCAGCGAGCTCACACTGGGGAGAAGCCATTCACCTGCTCTGTGTGTGGGAAGGGATTCACTCTGTCATCCACCCTGCTGACACACCAGCTTGTTCACACTGATGAGAGAGCCTTTAAATGTTCTGACTGTGGGAAGAGCTTTAAAAGCTTCAATGAGCTGAAGCGACACCAGCGAGTTCACACTGGAGAGAGGCCATTCACCTGCTCCGAGTGTGGGAAGGGATTCGCTTGGTCATCCAACCTTTTGGCACACGAGCGGGTTCACACTGGGGAGAGGCCGTTCATCTGCTCTGTGTGTGGGAAGGGATTCACTCAGGCACCCCACCTGCAGACTCACCAGCGAGTTCACACCGATGAGAGACTGTTTAAATGTTCTGACTGTGGGAAGAGCTTTAACAGATCCCAGGAGCTGAAGCGACACCAGCTTGTTCACACTGGGGAGAGAAGATCCCCTTGCTCCGTGTGTGGGGAGGGATGCTCACAGTCATTCAACCTGCTGACACACCAGCTTGTTCACACTGGGGAGACACCGTTTAAATGTTCTGACTGTGGGAAGAGCTTTAAAAACTCTGGGCAGTTGAAGAGACACCAGCGAGTTCACACTGGGGAGAGGCCGTTCACCTGCTCCGTGTGTGGGAAGGGATTCACTGCATCATCCACCCTCCTGTCACACCAGCTTGTTCACACTGACGAGAGACCCTTTAAATGTTCTGACTGTGGGAAAAGCTTTAAAAGCTCGAAGAGCCTTAAGGGACACCAGCGTCTTCACACTGATCATAGAATCTAACAGCACAGAAGGAGGTGATTCGGCCCATCGTGTCTGTGCCGGTTTTTTGAGCGAGCTGTCCAATTTAGTCCCACACCCCAGTTTATTGAGACTATCCGTTCAGCTGCCTCTGCCACTTCCCTTCCTTCCCCTAGCCCACCAGGCCAAACTTCCTCTAAGGTTCCCCCCTGCCCTAGCCCTGAACTCACATCTTTCTCCAGTTTCTCTCTGATCTCCCCTCATGACCTCTCCGCACTCATCTTGTCCATGAGACCCACTTCCTGCTCCCTCGACTCTATTCCCACCAAACTGCTGACCACCCAACTTCCTTTTCTGGCTCCATGTTAGCTGACATTGTTAACGGTTCTCTCTCCTCGGGTACTGTCCCCCTCTCCCTCAAATCTGCCGTCATCACCCCTCTCCCTAAAAAAAACAACCCTTGACTCCTCCATCCTTGCAAACTACCGCCCCGTCTCCAACCTCCCTTTCCTCTCCAAAGTCCCTGAACGTGTTGTCGCTTCCCAAATCCCGCAATTCCTTGTTTGAATCCCTCCAATCAGGTTTCCACCCCTGCCAAAGTACCGAAACGGCTCTCATCAAAGTCACAAATGACATTCTTTGTGACTGTGACAAAGGTAAACTATCCTTCTTGGCTTGTCTGCAGCCTTTGACACGGTTGACCACTCCATCCTTCTCCAGCTGGGTGGGACTGCACTCCCCTGGTTCCATAATCGTAGCCAGAGAATCACCTGCAATGGATTCTCTTCCCGCTCCCGCACTGTTACCTCTGGTGTCCCCCAAGGATCTATCCTTGGCCCCCTCCTATTTCTCATCTACATGCTTCCCCTTGGCGACATCATCCGAAAACACAGCGTCAGTTTCCACATGTACGCTGACGACACCCAGCTCTACCTCACTACCACTTCTCTTGACCCCACGGTCTCTAAATTGTCAGACTGCTTGTCCGACATCCAGTTCTGGATGAGCAGAAATTTACTCCAACTAAATATTGGGAAGACCGAAGCCATTGTTTTCGGTCCCCGCCACAAACTCCGTTCCCCAGCCACTGACTCCATCCCTCTCCCTAACATCTGTCTGAGGCTGAACCACACTGTTTGCAACCTTGGTGTCATATTTGACCCTGAAATGAGCTTCCGACCACATATCCACAGCATAACTAAGACCGCCTATTTCCACCTCCGTAACATCGCCCGTCTCCGCCCCTGCCTCAGCTCATCCGCTGCTGAAACCCTCATCCATGCCTTTGTTACCTCTAGACTTGACTATTCCAACGCACTCCTGGCTGGCCTCCCACATTCTACCCTAAGTAAACTTGAGGTCATCCAAAACTCGGCTGCCCGTGTCCTAACTCGCACCAAGTCCCGTTCACCCATCACCCCTGTGCTCGCTGACCTACATTGGCTCCTGGTTAAGCAGCGCCTCGATTTCAAAATTCTCATCCTTGTTTTCAAATCCCTCCATGGCCTCGCCCCTCCCTATCTCTGTAATCTCTTCAGCCCCACAACCCCCCGAGATATCTGCGCTCCTCTAATTCTGCCCTCTTGAGCATCCCTGATTATAATCGCTCAAACATTGGTGGCCGTGCCTTCTGTTGCCTGGGCCCTAAGCTCTGGAATTCCCTGCCTAAACCTCTCCGCCTCGCTACCTCTCTCTCCTCCTTTAAAACACTCTTTAAAACTTACCCCTCTGACCAAGCTTTTGGTCACCTGCCCTAATTTCTCCTTATGTGGCTCGGTGTCAAATTTTTTGTCTTATATACTCCTGTGCAGCGCCTTGGGACGTTTTACTACGTTAAAGGCGCTATTTAAATACAAGTTGTTGTTGTTATCCCCACAACATAAGAACATAAGAAATAGGAGCAGGAATAGGCCACTTGGCCCCTCGAGCCTGCTCCGCCATTCAATAAGATCATGGCTGATCTTGGGCTCAAAGCCACTTCCCCGCCCTCTCCCCATAACCCTTCACTCCCTTATCTTGCAAAAATCTGTCTATCTCCACCTTAAATGTATTTAATGACCCAGCCTCCACAGCTCTCTGGGGCAGAGAATTCCACAGATTTACGACCCTCTGAGAGAAGAAATTCCTCCTCATCTCAGTTCTAAAAGGGCGACCCTTTATTCTGAAACTATGCCCCCGAGTTCTAGATTTCCCCACGAGGGGAAACATCCTCTCTGCATCTACCTTGTCGAGCCCCCTCAGTATCTTATATGTTTCAATAAGATCACCTCTCATTCTTCTAAATTCCAATGAGTATAGGCCCAACCTGCTCAACCTTTCCCTCATAAGACAACCCCCTCATCTCTGGAATTAACCTAGTGATCCGTCTCTGAACTGCCTCCAATGCAAGTATATCCTTCCTTAAATAAGGAGACCAAAACTGTACGCAGTACTCAAGGTGTGGTCTCACCAATACCCTGTACAGTTGTAGCAGGACTTCCCTGCTTTTATACTCCAACCCCCTTGAAATAAAGGCCAACATTCCATTTGCCTTTTTGATTATTTGCTGTCCCTGCATGCTAACTTTTTGTGTTTCATGCACAAGGACCCCCAGGTCCCTCTGAACTGTAGCATTTTGTAATCTCTCCCATTTAAAAAATAATTTGCTTTTTTATTTTTCCTGCCAAAGTGGATAACCTCGCACTTTCCCACATTATACTCCATCTGCCAAATGTTTGCCCACTCACTTAGCCTGTCTATATCCCTTTGCAGATTCTTTGAGTCCTCTGCACAACTTGCTTTCCCACCCATCTTTGTATCATCCGCAAACTTGGCTACATTACATTCGGTCCCTTCATCCAAGTCATTAATGTAGATTGTAAATAGTTGAGGCCCCAGCACTGATCCCTGTGGCACCCCACTAGTTACCGTTTGCCAACCAGAAAATGACCCATTTATCCCGACTCTCTGCTTTCTGTTAGTTAGCCAATTCTCTATCCATGCTAATATATTACCCCCAACTCCCTGAGCTCTTATCTTATGCAGTAACCTTTTATGTGGCACTTTATCGAATGCCTTCTGGAAATCCAAATACACCACATCCACTGGCTCACCCTTGTCCACCCTGCTCGTTACATCCTCAAAGAACTCCAGCAAATTTGTTAAACATGATTTCCCTTTCATAAAACCATGCTGACTCTGCTTGACTGCATTATGATTTTCCAAATGCACTGCTACTGCTTCCTTAATGAAGGACTCCAGCATTTTCCCAACGACAGATGTTAGGCTAACTGGTCTATGAACATTTACATGAACGATTTGGACTCGGGAATCAGAAGTATAATTTCAAAATTTGCAGATGCCACGAAATTAGGGGGTTATGTTAATACTGAGGAAGACTGCGATAGCATCCTTGTAGAATTATTCAGTTGTGTTCAGTAAATAGCAGCATCTTTTAATTTGCTTTGACTGATCACATCACTATATAGTTATGTGAAAAACAAAAATCATTAACAGCTCCCAATTTCAGAATTAGAAACATAGAAAAATAGGAGCAGGAGTAGGCCATTCGGCCCTTCGAGTTTGTCAAACACGATTTCCCTTTCATAAATCTATGTTGACTTTGTCTAATCCCGTTGATATTTTCTAAGTGTCCTGTTATCACATCCTTTATAATAGACTCTAGCATTTTCCCTACTACTGATGTTAGGCTAACCAGTCTGTAGTTCCCTGTTTTCTCTCTCCCTCTTTTAAATAGTGGGGTTACATTTGCCACCCTCCAATCTGCAGGAACTGTTCCATAATCTATAGAGTTTTGGAAGATGACAACCAATGCATCCACTATTTCCATGGCTACCTCTTTTAGTACTCTGGGATGCAGATTATCAGACCCTGGGGATTTATCAGCTTTCAGTCCCATTAATTTCTCCAGCACTATTTTTTTACTAATACTAATTTCCTTTAATTCCTCCTTCTCACTAGACCCTTGGTTCCTAGCATTTCTGGGAAGTTATTTGTGTCCTCTTCCATGAAGACAGAACCAAGGTATTTGTTTAATTGCTCTGCCATTTCCTTGTTCCCCATTATAACTTCTCCCGTTTCTGACTGTAAGGGACCTACATTTGTCTTCACTAATCTTTTTCTTTTTCTTGTCAGATTCAAACTCAACGCCTTCCAAGTACAATCTAACACTTCAAAAATTGTAATGGATGTAGGCGAGATATTAGGACTAATACAATAGCAAAATACTGCAGATGCTGGAAATCTGAAATAACAACAGAAAATGCTGGAATCAGGCAGCATCGAGGAGAGAGAAACAGAGTTAACGTTTCGAGTCGGAGACCCTTCGTCAGAACTGGAAAAGGTTAGAAAGAGAGATTTTTAAGCAGGGGGAGGGGGGAGGGGAGGAAAGAACAAAGGGAAGGTCTGTGATAGGATGGAAGGCCGGAGAGATTGACTGACAAAAGGGATGATGGTGCAAGGCAAAAGGAGATGGTAATGGGACAAGTTAAGAAACAAAAGATGACTCTAGATGAGGTGTGAATGATGATGGCATCATCATTAACAGCTACCATGTGAGAAAACGAGAAAAACATTAAAAAATATAAAGAAATACAGGAGCCAAGGTTATAGTCTGAAATTGTTGAACTCGATGTTGAGTCCAGAAGGCTGTAAAGTGCCGAATCGAAAGATGAGGTGCTGTTCCTCGAGCTTATGTTGAGCTTCGTTGGAACAGTGTAAGAGGCCGAGGGCGGAGAGGTCAGAGTGGGAGTGAAGTGGAGAATTAAAGTGACAGGCCACCGGGAGCTCAGGGTCACGCTTGCGGACTGAACGGAGATGTTCCGCAAAGCGGTCACCCAATCTGCGTTTGGTCTCCCCAATGTAGAGGAGACCGCATCGTGAGCAGCGAATACAGTATACTAAATTGTAAGAAGTACAAGTAAATCGCTGTTTCACCTGGAAGGAGTGTTTGGGGCCCTGGACGGTGGGAAGGGAGGAGGTAAAAGGGCATGTGTTGCATCTCCTGCGCTTGCATAGGAAGGTGCTGTGCGAAGGAGAAGGGGTGTTGGGGGTGGTAGAGGAGCGGACCAGGGTGTCGCGGAGGGAGCGGTCCCTGCGGAATGCTGAAAGGGGGTGGAGAGGAAGATGTGTTTGGTGGTGGGATCACGCTGGAGGTGGCGGAAATGGCGGAGGATGATCCGTTGAATGTGGAGGCTGGTGGGGTGAAAGGTGAGGACAAGGGGAACCCTATCGTGGTTCTGGGAGGGAGGGGCAGGGGTGAGGGCAGAAGTGCGGGAGATGGAACGGACACGGTCGAGGGCCGTGTCAACCACAGTAGAGGGGAATCCTCGGTTGAGGAAAAAGGAAGACATTCGGAAGCACTGGTATGGAAGGTGGCATCGTCAGAGCAGATGCGGCGGAGATGGAGAAACTGGGAGAATGGAATAGAGTCCTTACAGGAAGCGGGGTGGGAGGAAGTGTAGTCCAGGTAGCTGTGGGAGTCAGTGGGCTTATAGTGGATGTTGGTCAATTCCTCCCACTCCCTGGTTATTGACCTCTCTGCTAAGGGGAATAGGCCCTTCCTATCCACGCTATCGAGGCCCCTCATAATTTTATACACTTCAATTAAGTCTCCCTTCAGCCTCCTCTGTTCCAAAGAAAACAACCCCAGCCTATCCAATATTTCCTCATAGCTAAAATTCTCCAGTCCTGGCAACATCCTCGTGAATCTCCTCTGTACCCTCTCTAGTGCAATCACATCTTCGTGTAATGTGGTGACCAGAACTGTACTCAGTATTCGAGCTGTGTCCTAACTAGTGTTTTATACAGTTTTAGCATAACCTCGCTGCTCTTTTGGGACATACAATGACAGGAAGGGAACCTTCCTCCACAAAGCAATGCAGATAATTTAATCAGTGATGCTGCACCATATTTTGTGCATAAAGTCACACTTGCTTTTTTTAATGGGAACAGGTGCATAAAGCAGTTCAATGATCATGTTAACACCAAAAGCTAAAAATAAACCAAATACAGCCCTTCATGTTCGCTGACACAACATAAACAGCCTTGTAAAGTGGCTGGAAACTAAACCCGAGGTTATGAGGATTTCAAACAGCAAGCTGTGAGAGTGACTGGCAATGATGTGACAACATGGGAATTTTGGCTACAGATATAGTGGCCCTGTGGGAGACTAATAACCAAATGTAATGTTGCTAGAAGGAGGAGTGAACACCCACAGGACCACTGACTACTGGTGACCGAACAAGGCAAATTCTATTTTTACTACATGGGATTCTGGGAATGTTACCAGAGTTTTCGAGGCTGAATTCTGCAATTCATCCATTTTTTTCTGTGAAAACCATAAAATCGTTTGCTATAATGTTCTTATATTTAGACAGATGGTGCACATTGGCTATTAGCAGCTTTAAGAAGATGCCTGACTTATTGGCATCTAAAGCAAACAATAGTTTATCTTTTACAATTCCTGGTGGAATATTCTAGATTTTGTTGGAAGATCACAGGATAGGTTTGGATGAAGATGGCCCTTCAGCCCATTTAATCTCCTTCTAGAATACCAACCTTACCATCTTTCCATTACAGCATCTGTTTCTTCATTACTCCAGTGTCCTGGCATAAACCACCCTGCTGGCAACCCATTTCAGCTGTTGATCACCCTCTGAGTAAAGAAAGATTTCCTGCCGTCTATCCTAAATTTGCTCTCCACACCCATGAACCCTGTGCCCTCATGTCCTGCTGCCCAGATGTATCTGAAAGTATTGTTCCAGATTTACTTTCTCTATCCAGGTAAGTATTTATATACCTCTATTAATGTTGCTTCTAATTCCTGTCTTCTTGAGGTTGAAGAAGAGGACTTGCTGATCAAGTTGTACATCATAACTCTTCCCTCTAACACCATGGATCAGGGCTTGTTGCTTTCTTCTGGATTGCCAGTAAGACCTGGATGGCTCCATAATATCACGGTGACCAGGACTATATGCAGCATACCAAGTGCAATGTGACCAGGGCAGCTTCGGCATTAGCTCTAGGTATTTGAACTGAACTGATTGGACAATATGATCCAGCATGCTATTTCCTTTGTTTATTGATGAGCCACACCTTTTAGGAATGATGAGTGGTGACTCAACTAACACCCTAAGGTTTGTCTCAACTTCCCACTTGACAAGTTCTATCCCACCCATTTCTATTTTTCCCTAATAAACAGTATCTTGCCTTTTTCTATATTGAGTTTCATTTGCCAATGGTCATTCTTTGAAAGCTCCCTTTGTAAGATCCTAGTTGCCTCCTCTGAATTCACATTCTTTCCTAGCTTGGTGTCATCTCCAAATTTAACTGTTTTATATTCTGATTCTGATTCCAGGTCACCTTTGTAGACCAAGACCAGGAGGGATTCCCAGCATGGACCCCTGGGGTAACCCACTCAGTATCCTCCCTTTGCAACCTAGCTTCACCTGGATAGTAATTAATCAATATGCATGTTTCAGCTTGAAACCTACTGACCTAGTTTGTAAAGAAGTCTCTCATGCAATACTTTATCAAAGGCCTTTTGGATGTCCAGGTACACTACATCATTTAATTTGGGATACGCCCCATTTAATTCGGGATGTCACCTCTTTCAAAAAAAGTCTAAGAAGTTGGTTAGGCAAGATCTATCTACTAACTCTGATTCTCTCTCCACAGATGCTGCCTGACCTGCTGAGTATTTCCTGTTTTTATTTATAATAGCGAAGGGTGAAGCTGTGTCTGTGCCTTTAACGGCAGCTGCCCAGACACAGGGTGCTGTCCCTTTAAGAATGAGTGACGGGGACAATCCAGATTCCTCTTTCAGGTTTTCTGGGGAGGATGTCAGGAGCCCAGCGCGCAGGCGCGGGACAGGCTCTGCGCGGTCGCCGGGCGGAGCTGCAGGTCGGTGGGAGCGGGGTCGGGAGATTAATAAACTGCGGGTAGGCCGCGCCGCAGGGTTTATAAAGTTGGAGAACGGCCTCAGGCTCGAATGAGATCCAGCGGCCCGGTCTGTGTTCCGCCGGACGGCAGCTGTGAGGCTTTTTCTCGGTGACAGGCCCGGGTTACGCGCCGCCATCTTGGTGGAGGAAAGACGGACCGGTTTCACCTGCAGTACGGCGCATGCGCGGCCATCTTTGTACAGGAACAGGGAGTGGGCGGGGCTTCAGGGTCCCAGTGACCAGGAGAGACAATCATTGACTCATTGATTTTATTCTCACTCTGCACACAGCGGGTGTGGAACTGAACCCAACCAGAGTAGAGGGAGGAGAAAACTGGGAGTGGAGGAAAGAAATGTTGGAGATGGTGCGATGGGTTTGGATTTCAGCACAGGGAGGAGGGAGAGTGTGTGGGACGGGGATTTACAGCTTTGGGGAACAAGAGAGGAAAGAATGTTCCATAGAAACTGGAATTGTCTGTTCTGAATTTCTATCCTGTACTTACAGTGATGACTTTTGTAAACTCCTTTTACAGGGTTTTAGGAGGGGAAGATTTACAGACGGGAAACTCAAACCAAACATCACCTCAACATCTGACAGAGTCACTCCATCCATCAGGACCTGAATATCATCGGCCTTTGAATGTGGAAGGACAAATGTTTGTCTGTTCTGTCTGTGGGAAAAGATTTCAAACATCAGTGTGACTGGAAAAGCACCGAGACACCCACACCCGAGTGAGAGTGTTCCAGTGCACTGACTGTGGAAAGAGCTTTAACCAGTTACACAGCCTGAAAAAACATCGCACCATTCACAGCGGGGAGAAACCGTACACTTGTTCTGTGTGTGGACGAGGCTTCAACTGATCGTCCAACCTGGAGAGACACAAGGACACCCGCACCACGGAGAAACCCTGGAAATGTGAGGACTGTGGGAAGGGATTCAATTACCCATCCCAGCTGGAAACTCATCGACGCAGTCACACCGGGGAGAGACTGTTCACCTGCTCCGTGTGTGGGAAGGGATTCACTCACTCATCTGCGCTCCGATCACACCAGCGAGTTCACAGTGATGAGAGACCTTTTAAATGCGCTGATTGTGGGAACTGCTTTAAAAGTTCTGAGGGACTAATTCAACATCAGCGAGTTCATACTGACGAGAGACCGTTCAGTTGCTCTCACTGTGGGAAGAGGTTCAGGCATTCATGCAACCTCATTGTACACCAGCGAGTTCACACTGGGGAGAGGCCGTTCACCTGCTCCGTGTGTGGGAAGGGATTCATTGGTTCTTCCCAACATCTGAGACACCAGCGAGTTCACACTGGGGAGAGGCCATTCAACTGCTCCGTGTGTGGGAAGGGATTCACTCAGTCATCCCACCTCACTGTACACAAGCGAGTTCACACTGGGGAGAGGCCATTCACCTGCTCCGTGTGTGGGAAGGGATTCACTCAGTCATCCCACCTCACTGTACACAAGCGAGTTCACACTGGGGAGAGGCCATTCACCTGCTCCGTGTGTGGGAAGGGATTCACTCAGTCATCCAACCTGCTGACACACCAGCGAGTTCACGATCGACTGCAGGGGTTGGATTCTGCTGTTGTTGCTGCTGTTAATCACATCCAGGACTGAACCATGTTCATTCTGGCAGTTCAGGTTTGTTTCTGCTGATGTTAATAACCCCTATAACTGGGCTGGAGTTTAATATTTTGATATGTCAAATACATCAGCTTTGTTTCAAACACACAGTGTGTCGAGTCCTTGATTTCTCCAAGATAAGAGGAGACGAATTGATGTCCTGTTACCGACTGCTCCATTTTTGGGCCTTTTCTCCTTTCTAACTCTAGATTATTTCAGTTCTCATACCTTCGGTTACTCTCATGGACAAGTCCCAGCTCGCCATACATTCCAGAGTGCCTCTCCCAGCCTTGGTATCCAGGGAAGGTCTCGGTAACACGCCCGGGATCACTGAACACAAAACCCAGTCTGTTAATCACTGCCAGCTACTGGGCTTAGCGTGTGACCCACAGCATCTCTCTCACCTTCGATGTGTGAATAGAGCATCACGCCTGCAAACCTGGTTTTAAATTTGAATCCACTCAGCAAATGTATTTCACAAGTAAACACATCACATCAAATCATTGGCAAAAAGCCAGAGGGTAGATTAGACAATTTTTGCTCCGCGGGTTGTGATCTGGAATGCACTGTCTGAAAGGGTGGTAGAAGCAAATTCAATAGTAATTTTCGAAAGCGAATTGGATCTCTACTTAAAGGAAAAGGAAAATGGGGAAAGGGCCGGGGAGTGGGATTAATTGGCAGCTCTTTCAAAGATGATCACGGCCCTATAAGGCAGCTCTATATTCACAGGAGAAAGGCGGATATCTAACTCCCCGAGAATAGAGAAAGATCCCAACTCTCTGAAACACCTTGAATTCTTTCTAAAAGCCTTTCAAATGCTGACACATTCCTTCCTTCTTTTGAAATTCCACTGCCGTGCGCCGGGGGTGCAGGCAGTGCTGGGCACAGAGGGAGCAGCAAACCGGGTTCAGAGAGGGCACGCTGGCTTTGCCCTTGACCTGGGCTTTCCGTTGAGCATGTGCTGGGGCCCAGTGGGATTTCACTGCTCCGGGGTATTTCTGAGTGTGTCACAGGAACATTAGGAACAGGAGGAGGCCATTCAGCCCCTCGAGCCTGCTCCACCATTCAATTAGATCAGGGCTGATCCGTATCTGAACTCCATTTACCCGCCTTTATTCCACATCCCTTGGAACAATTACCTCACAAAAATCGATCATCTCAGTCTTGAAAGCTCCAATCGACCCCCAGCATCCACAGCCTTTTGGGGGAGAGAGTTCCACATTTCTACGACCCTGTGTGTGAAAAAGTGCTGCCTGATTTCACTCCTGAATGGTCGAGCTCTAATTTTAAGATTAAGGCCTCTTGTTCTTGATTCCAGCACCAGAGGAATCCTCCATGGCCTCCCCTCTCCTTATCTCTGTAAACTCCTCCAGCCCTACAACCTCTGAGATCTCTGCACTCCTCCAATTCTGGCCTCTTGCACATCCCCGATTTTAATCGTTCCACCATTGGCGGCCGTGCCTTCAGCTGTCGAGGCCCCGAGCTCTGGAATTCCCTCCTTAAACCTCTCCGCCTCTCGAACTCTCGGTCCTGGTGCACGAAACTCAAAAGGTTAGTATGCAGGTGCAGCAAGTGATTAAGAAGGCAAATGGAATGTTGGCTTTCATTGCTAGGGGGATAGAATATAAAAATAGGGAGGTATTGCTTCAGTTGTACAAGGTATTGGTGAGACCGCACCTAGAATACTGCATACAGTTTTGGTGTCCTTACTTAAGGAAAGACATCCTTGCTCTCGAGGCAGTGCAAAAAAGGTTCACTCGGTTAATCCCGGGGATGAGGGGGTGGTCATATGAGGAGAGGTTGGGTAGATTGGTACTCTACTCATTGGAGTTCAGAAGAATGAGAGGCGATCTTATTGAAACATATAAGATTGTGAAGGGGTTGGATCGGGTGGATGCGGGGAGGATGTTCCCGATGACGGGTGAGACGAGAACTAGGGGACATAGTCTTAGAATAAGGGGCTGCTCTTTCAAAACTGAGATGAGGAGGAACTACTTCACTCAGAGGGTGGTAGGTCCATGGAATATGCTGCCACAAAAAGCTGTAGAAGCTACAACATTAATTAAATTTAAAACAGAAATAGACAGTTTCCTAGAAGTAAAGGGCATTAAGGGTTACGGGGAGCGGGCAGGAATTTGGACATTTGGACATGAGTCTAGGTTCGGATCGGTCATGGCCCTGTGGGTAGTGGAGCGGGCCCAGGGACTGTGTAGACTGATTCTGCTCCTATTTCGTGTGTGCAATTCTGTTAGATGCAGGAGATGCTCCTTTAAGACATTCCTCAAAACCTACCTCTTTCAACAAGCTTTTGGTCATCTGCCCAAATATCTCCTCATGTGGCTCAGAGTCAAATTTAGTTTGATAACGCTACAGTGAAGCACCTTGGGATATTTTACTACGTTAAAGGCGCTATCGAAATACAACCCCCCTCACCCCAACTCCTCTTTCACCCAACTCCTCTTTCACCCCTACTCTCCAACCCCCCTCACCCCACTCCTCTTTCACCCCTACTCTCTAACCCCCTCACCCCAACTCCTCTTTCACCCCTACTCTCCAACCCCTCACCCCAACTCCTCTTTCACCCCTACTCTCCAACCCCCTCACCCAACTCCTCTTTCACCCCTACTCTCCAACCCCCTCACCCCAACTCCTCTTTCACCCCTACTCTCCAACCCCCTCACCCCAACTCCTCTTTCACCCCGACTCTCCAACCCCCCTCACCCCAACTCCTCTTTCACCCCTACTCTCCAACCCCCTCACCCCAACTCCTCTTTCACCCCTACTCTCCAACCCCCTCACCCCAACTCCTCTTTCACCCCTACTCTCCAACCCCCCTCACCCCAACTCCTCTTTCACCCCTACTCTCCAACCCCCTCACCCCAACTCCTCTTTCACCCCTACTCTCCAACCCCCTCACCCCAACTCCTCTTTCACCCCTACTCTCCAACCCCCCTCACCCCAACTCCTCTTTCACCCCTACTCTCCAACCCCTCACCCCAACTCCTCTTTCACCCCTACTCTCCAACCTCCTCACCTCAACTCTCCAACCACACTCTCGCATTTACAAATGATTCTGCAGGTTCTTCTGGTTGGGATCTTTCTTTATTCTGTCCACTCGAGGAGTGTGATAACAGACTTTCTCCTGTGAATATAGAGCTGGAGTATTGGGCAGTGATGTGTTTATTTGTTCATCTTGTTGAGTCTAAAAATTGAGTCTTGTGCTTTCAGACACCAGATAATCAAGCTCACAACAACAGATTGTCTTTCACTGACTTTATTAACAGCACTGCAAAGATACAGACAGAGTATAGTTACCCGATCCGGAGAACAGGGATAATACAGTGGATTCAGAGCTCTCTTCTCCCCAGGTCTGTTCTAACAAGCTGCGACTACACTGGCGATATTTATATTTAACTTGTTTACTACATTATTGACCTGGCCCTGCCCAAACCATAACCACAAGGATATCTGTGCATTGTTCTGACTGTGACCACAAGGCTGTGTCACTATCACACACACACACCGTTTCCTTCTTTCACATCTCCATACACAGACCATCTCTTTACACATCCCCTTTCTACACAATTGCAGCCGACATGAGCAAGGACGTGAGGCTCATTAAAAGACACACTCATTTCATGACAGCAAAGGTTACACTGGGACAAATCTTCAGTTATTTTCCATTACAGGCAAAGTGCAGAGCGGTCCAGCAGCACATGGCACCTTAACAGAGTCTCATCGGCCTACAATAGAGAGCTGGAGGATGGGCCGTGATCTGTTTACTTGTTCATCTCTTGTTCAATACATTTGCTGAGCGCATTTAAATTGAAAACCAGGTTTGCAGGTGTGATTCTCTATTCACACATCGAAGGTGAGAGAGATGCTGTGGGTCACACGCTAAGTCCAGTAGCTGGCAGTGATTAACAGACTGGGTTTTGTGTTCGTGATCCCAGGCGTGTTACCGATACCTTCCCCGGATACCAAGGCTAGGAGAGGCACTCTGGAAGGTATGGGGAGCTGGGACTTGTCCATGAGAGTAACCGAAAGTATGAGAACTGAAATAATCTAAAGTTAGAAAAGAGAAAAGGCCCCAAAATGGAGCAGTCAGTAACAGGACATCAATTAGTCTCCTCTTATCTTGGAGAAATCGAATACTCAACACACTGTGTGTTTGAAACAAAGCTGATTTATTTGACAGGTATCAAAATATTAAAATCCAGCCCAGTTATAGGGGTTATTAACATCAGCAGAAACAAACCCCAACTGTCAGAATGAACATGGTTCAGTCCTGGATGTGATTAACAGCAGCAATAACAGCAGAATCCAACCCCTGCAGTCACTTGTGAACTCGCTGGTGTTTCAGCAGGTTAGATGACTGAGTGAATCCCTTCCCACACACAGAGCAGGGAAATGGCCTCTCCCCAGTGTGAATATGCCGGTGTGTCAGAAGGTGGGATGAACGAGTGAATCCCTTCCCACACGTGGAGCAGGTGAACGGTCTCTCCCCGGTGTGAGTGCGTTGGTGTTTCAGCAGATCCCTTCTGCTTTTAAAGCTCTGCTCACAGTCAGCACATTTAAATGGTCTCGTATCAGTGTGAACAAGTTGATGTGCAGTGAGGGTGGATGACTGAGTGAATCTGTTCCCACACACGGAGCAGGTGAACGGCCTCTCCCCGGTGTGAGTGCGTTGGTGTTGCATCAGATACTTTCTGCTTTTAAAGCTCTGCTCACAGTCAGAACATTTAAATGGTCTCTTATTAGAGTGAACAAGTTGGTGTGCAGTGAGGCTGGAGGAGTTAGTGAATCCCTTCCCACACACGGAGCAGGTCAACGGCCTCTCCCCAGTGTGAATACGCTGGTGTGTCAGAAGGTGGCATAATTTAGTGAATCCCTTCCCACACACGGAGCAGGTGAACGGCCTCTCCCCGGTGTGACTGCGTCGATGAGTTTCCAGCTCAGATGGGTAATTGAATTCCTTCCCACAGTCCCCACATTTCCACGGTTTCTCCGTGGTGCGGGTGTCCTTGTGTCTCTCCAGGTTGGATGATCAGTTGAAGCCTCGTCCACACACAGAACACGTGTACGGTTTCTCCCCACTGTGAACGGTGCGATGTTTTTTCAGGCTGTGTAACTGGTTAAAGCTCTTTCCACAGTCAGTGCACTGGAACACTCTCACTCGGGTGTGTGTGTCTCGGTGCTTTTCCAGTCACACTGATGTTTGAAATCTTTCCCCACAGACAGAACAGACGCACATTTCTCCTTCCACATTCAAAGGCCGATGATATTCAGGTCCTGATGAATGGAGTGACTCTGTCAGATCTTGACGTGATGTTTGGTTTGAGTTTCCCGTCTGTAAATCCTCCTCTTTTAACACCCTGTAAAAGGAGTTTACAAAAGTCATCACTGTAAGTACAGGATAGAAATTCAGAACAGACAATTCTAGTTTCTATGGAACATTCTTTCCTCTCTTGTTCCCCGAAAGCTAAAAATCCCCGTCCCACACACTCTCCCTCCTCCCTGTGCTGAAATCCAAGCCCATCGCACCATCTCCAACATTTTTTCCTCTGCTCCCAGTTTTCTTCCTCCTCTGAAGGTGCTGACTCTGGCTGGGTTCAGTTCTACACTCACTGGTTCCCCACCTTTTGAATTGCTTTGGGCACTTTGTTAAACACACACACAGCAGACGCACATTAATCTGATGGGAGATCACTGACACACGAGCAGCCCGCGGTGTGGAGCCTCCTGAGAGTCCGGCCCCTTTCCAGCCAGTATTTACAGAAGCTGGGGCACGGAGAAGAGTCTAATTCAAATTAGTGATATATTTATTCACACAAACCAAGCCGCAAAGTAATGAATAATTTCTCCTTTATTTACAGACGATCCCTGACCAATCACCATTTCTCCTCCATTTACAGACGCTCCCTGACCTGTCTCCATTTCTCCTCCATTTACAGACGCTCCCTGACCTGTCCCCATTTCTCCTCCATTTACAGACGCTCCCTGACCAGTCTCCATTTCTCCTCCATTTACAGACGCTCCCTGACCAGTCCCCATTTCTCCTCCATTTACAGACGCTCCCTGACCAGTCTCCATTTCTCCTCCATTTACAGACGCTCCCTGACCAGTCTCCATTTCTCCTCCATTTACAGACGCTCCCTGACTTCCTGTCTGTCCCGGAGTTTGGCGCGGGGCCCCTTTGCTGAACGAATCGGGAGAAACCGGGAAGCGGCGGGCGGATAATGTTGAGTGTTTTAATAATGGGGCCTGGGGCCGCACTCGGGGTGTGTGCAGCCCGCGTCCCCCCGGGGTTTATTAACCCGCTCCCTGAGCTCTCTCACCTGATGTGTCAGCGGCTGCTGCCAAGGTCCGCGCATGCTCAGCTCTCACTGCCCGGGTGATTGACGGGATCTCGGACCAATAGGAAGAGCGGGGCGGGTCTGGAGGACCGAGCGGGCGGCGGGTCCTCCAACCAATCGGAGTGTGTGAGGGGCGGGACTTCACCTTTGAACCTGAACAACAGAAGGTGAGCTGAGCATGCGCGGACCTTGACAGAAGGTGAGCTGAGCATGCGCGGACCTTGGCAGCAGCCGCTGACACATCAGGTGAGAGAGCTCAGGGAGCGGGTTAATAAACCCCGGGGGGACGCGGGCTGCACACACCCCGAGTGCGGCCCCAGGCCCCATTATTAAAACACCCAGGGTTCCAGGGTTGGAATCCCCATGTACAGTCCCAGGGCTGGAATCCGGCACCCGGAAGTGGAATTTCAGCCTCAGTGTTACAAGTTTCATCGGTTACAGGCTGGAGAGAGGAATCATTCAAACTGACCCAGAGCTGTGTGATTGGTTCAGTCTGTGTATCACTGACGGGCCCTTTTAAATTTGAGTGGTCAGGTATTCAAATTCCCAGTAATCTAATCCCGGATATAAAAGAGGGGAGAGCTGTGTTTAAATCAAAGAGTCTCCTTGGAGATTCTCTGAGTGAAGGACATGGTCAGCTTGAAACAGCTGAAAAATCGGTTAAAAATGTCCAATTAGCAGTTTTTGACCAATATCGACTCCCACAGGGATGGGGAATTCTAGAATAAGGAAGGAACCGGTCAGGATTTGAAAGGTCTTTACAAAGGATTCGAGGGACTCTTACATTTGGGATCTTTCTTTATTTCATCCACTTGAGGAGTTCGATAACAGGCTTCCTCCTGTGAATGTAGAGCTGGATTAGTGGGCTGTGACGTGTTTACTTGTTCATCTTTTGTGAAATACATTTGGTGAGTGAATTTAAATTTAAAACCAGGTTTGCAGGCGTGATGCTCTATTCACACATTAAAAGTGAGTGAGATGCTATGGGACACATGCTAAGTCCAGTAGCTGAAAATGTTTAACAGCCTGGGTTTTGTGTTTAGTGATCACCATGTACAGTCCCAGGGTTAGAATCCCCACGTGTGAAGGAACATTGTATAGAAACTAGAATTGTCTGTTCTGAATTTCTATCCTGTACTTACAGTGATGACTTTTGTAAACTCCTTTTACAGGGTATTAGAAGGGGAGCATTTGCAGACGGGAAACTCAAACCAAACATCACGTCAAGATCTGAGAGTCACTCAATTCATCAGGACCTGAATATCTTCGGCCTTTGAATATAGAAGGAGAAATGTTTGTCTGTTCTGTCTGTGGGAAAAGATTTCAAAGATCAGTGTGACTGGAAAAGCACTGAGACACACACACCCGAGTGAGAGTGTTCCAGTGCACTGACTGTGGAAAGAGCTTTAACCAGTTACACAGCCTAAAAAAACATTGCACCGTTCACAGCGGGGAGAAACCGTACACGTGTTCTGTGTGTGGACGAGGCTTCAACTGATCGTCCAACCTGGAGAGACACAAGGACACCCGCACCACGGAGAAACCGTGGGAATGTGGGGACTGTGGGAAGGGATTCAGTTCCCCATCCCACCTGGAAACTCATCGACGCAGTCACAGCGGGGAGAGGCCGTTCACCTGCTCCATGTGTGGGAAGGGATTCGCTCAGTCATCCAACCTGCTGAGACACCGGCGAGTTCACACTGGGGAGAGGCCGTTCACCTGCTCCGTGTGTGGGAAGGGATTCACTAATTCAGCCCACCTTCTGAGACACCAGCGAGTTCATACTGAGGAGAGACCTTTTAAATGCTCTGACTGTGCGAACTGCTTTAAAAGCTCTGAGGAACTGATTCAACACCAGCGAGTTCACACTGACGATAAACCATTCAGTTGCTCTCACTGTGGGAAAAGGTTCAGGCAGTCATTCAATCTCATTGTACACCAACGCACTCACACTGGGGAGAGACCGTTCACCTGCTCCATGTGTGGGAAGGGATTCACTCAGTCATTCCATTTGGTGACACACCAGCGAGTTCACACCGGGGAGAGGCCGTTCACCTGCTCCGTGTGTGGGAAGGGTTTCTCTCGATCGTCCAGCCTTTTGACACACCAACGAGTTCACACTGGGGAGAGGCCGTTCACCTGCACCGTGTGTGGGAAGGGATTCACTTGTTCAACCACCCTGCTGACACACCAACGAATTCACACTGGGGGGAGGTCGTTCACCTGCTCCGTGTGTGGGAAGGGTTTCTCTCGATCGTACAGCCTGCTGACACACCAACGAATTCACACTGGGGGGAGGTCGTTCACCTGCTCCGTGTGTGGGAAGGGTTTCTTTCGATCATCCAACCTGCTGAGACACCAGCGAGTTCACAAGTGACTGCAGGAGTTGGATTCTGATGTTATTGCTGCTATTAATCACATCCAGGACTGAAATCATTCTGACAGTTGGGGTTTGTTTCTGCTGATGTTAATAAACCCCAGCCCAGTTAAAGGGTTAATATTCTGGCTATATAGCTGATTGACTTGTTGGGGCTGCAGTGTCCCTTTAAGAACTGCTGTCTGTGACCTTTCCCCTTAATTCAGGACTTTCATAAGAAATTATTTGACAAAATTATGAATTTTACTTTAACCCTAAATTGACCTTTGGTACAAAATCTACAATTTATTGTCTGAAAAGTTCCACTGATTAACATCTCCAATTAGAAAGTGCTAATTAATCCTCGCTGACAATTCTTACTGACTTGCACGTTACACAAAGTGGCACCTCCATTATCCACCAGAAAGAAGGGGAATGGGAATTGGTGGAGAATTGAGAGTCCCCAAATGTTGTCCCTCCCGTCTGGTACAGCAATCCCCTCGGCACGGGAATGGAGACAAGTCCAATCCAAATAACGGGCTGAGTTTAATCTTTCTGGGCCTGTGGGATCAGTTTATATCAGACAGGAGCTGGATTTCCAGAAGGCATTCGATAAGGTGCCACATAAAAGGTTACTGCATAAGATAAGACCTCACGTGGTTGGGGGTAATATATTAGCATGGCTAGAGAATTGGCTAACTAACAGAAAGCAGAGAGTCGGGATAAATGGGTCATTTTCCGGTTGGCAAACGGTAACTAGTGGGGTGCCACAGGGATCGGTGCTGGGGCCTCAAATATTTACAATCTACATTAATGATTTGGATGAAGGGACCGAGTGTAATGTAGCCAAGTTTGCGGATGATACAAAGATGGGTGGGAAAGCAAGTTGTGCAGAGGACTCAAAGAACCTGCAAAGGGATATAGACAGGCTAAGTGAGTGGGCAAACATTTGGCAGATGGAGTATAATGTGGGAATGTGCGAGATTATACACTTTGGCAGCAAAAATGAAAAAGCAAATTATTATTTAAATGGAGAGAGATTACAAAATGCTACAGTTCAGAGGGACCGAGGGGTCCTTGTGCATGAAACACAAAAAGTTAGCATGCAGGTACAGCAAGTAATCAAAAAGGCAAATGGAATGTTGGCCTTTATTTCAAAGGGGTTGGAGTATAAAAGCAGGGAAGTCCTGCTACAACTGTACAGGGTATTGGTGAGACCACACCTTGAGTACTGCGTACAGTTTTGGTCTCCTTATTTAAGGAAGGATATATTTGCATTGGAGGCAGTTCAGAGACAATTCACGAGGTTAATTCCAGAGATGAGGGGGTTGACTTATGAGGAAAGGTTGAGCAGGCTGGGCCTATACTCATTGGAATTTAAAAGAATGAGAGGGGATCTTATTGAAACATATAAGATACTGAGGGGGCTCGACGAGGTAGATGCAGAGAGGAATGTTTCCCCTCGTGGGGAAATCTAGAACGCGGGGGCACAGTTTTAGAATAAAGGGTCGCCCTTTTAGAACTGAGATGAGGAGGAATTTCTTCTCTCAGAGGGTCGTGAATCTGTGGAATTCTCTGCCCCAGAGAGCTGTGGAGGCTGGGTCATTAAATACATTTAAGGTGGAGATAGAGAGATTTTTGCAAGATAAGGGAGTGAAGGGTTATGGGGAGAGGGCGGGGAAGTGGCTTTGAGCCCAAGATCAGCCATGATCTTATTGAATGGCGGAGCAGGCTCGAGGGGCCAAGTGGCCTATTCCTGCTCCTATTTCTTATGTTCTTATTAGGAGGAGATTGGTGTCAGTGACTGTGGGGTTGGTTTATATCAGACAGGAGGAGATTGGTGTCAGTGACTGTGGGGTTGGTTTATATCAGACAGGAGGAGATTGGTGTCAGTGACTGTGGGGTTGGTTTATATCAGACAGGAGGAGATTGGTGTCAGTGACTGGGGTTGGTTTATATCAGACAGGAGGAGATTGGTGTCAGTGACTGGGGTTGGTTTATATCAGACAGGAGGAGATTGGTGTCAGTGACTGTGGGGTTGGTTTATATCCGACAGGAGGAGATTGGTGTCAGTGACTGTGGGGTTGGTTTATATCAGACAGGAGGAGATTGGTGTCAGTGACTGTGGGGCTGGTTTATATCAGACAGGAGGAGATTGGTGTCAGTGACTGTGGGATTGGTTTATATCAGACAGGAGGAGATTGGTGTCAGTGACTGTGGGGCTGGTTTATATCATGATGCGGAGATGCCGGTGTTGGACTGGGGTGGACAAAATTGAGAGGTCGCACAACAGCAGGTTATAGTCCAACAGTTTTATTTGAAATCACAAGCTTTCGGAGCTTACTACTCCTTCGTCGGGTGTATCTTTTTACTTCACCGACGAAGGAGTAGTAAGCTCCGAAAGCTTGTGATTTCAAATAAAACTGTTGGACTATAACCTGCTGTTGTGCGACCTCTCAATTTTGATTTATATCAGACAGGAGGAGATTGGTGTCAGTGACTGTGGGGTTGGTTTATATCAGACAGGAGGAGATTGGTGTCAGTGACTGTGGGGTTGGTTTATATCAGACAGGATAAACTAGTCAAAGTTGGAGAAAATGTATTTTTTGTATGTATATTTATGTATATATATTTATGTACTTATGGATTTATATATATATATATATATATATATTAAATAGTGTTATTCCTATATTAACGACTGTGGTAGGAATTTTTTTAAATTCATTCCTGGGATGTGGGTGTCACTGGTAAGGCCAGCATTTATTGCCATCCCGAGTTGCCCTTGAGAAGGTGGTGGTGAGCCGCCTTCTTGAACCGCTGCAGTCCGTGTGGTGAAGGTGCTCCCACAGAGCTGTTAGGGAGGGAGTTCCAGGATTTTGACCCAGTGACGATGAAGGATCGGCGATATATTTCCATGTCGGGATGGTGTGTGACTTGGAGGGGAGCTTGGAGGTGGTGGTGTTCCCCTGCGCCTGCTGCCCTCGTCCTTCGAGGTGGTGGAGGTGGCGGGTTTGGGAGGTGCTGCCGAAGAATCCTTGGCGAGTTGCTGCAGCGCCTCTTGTCGATCAGAGGTTCTCAACCGGGGTCCGTGAGAAGGTTTCAAGGGGTGGGCCCAGAAACTCTCTCCCTCTTTCATTCTTTCTCTCACAAGCAGCCCTCACACCGGGCGCCGGCTCAGTTCCCATTGAGAGCAGCCGCGGGGGAAGCGATGTGGGGCGCGATGGGGCGAAGGCTGCGGAAGCCGCCCCTCGCTCGCTGCCAATTCGCTTGATCCAGATTCCCATCATCTCCATCCAGCCTGTTGCCCCCATCTCCCCCCTTCCCCCCTCCAAATCCAGGCTGGGGTTTATTGGAGGGTGGGGCCATTCCCAATTCCAGGAGCCCAGCCCGTTGAACACCTTCTCCCACTGGAACAGGAGCAGTCAGCAGGCGCAGTTTGCGGGACCCGCAGCTCCAGCCGCCGCTCGCCCTCACACCAGGCGGCGCCACTGAGCAGGACAGCCCGCGGCCCCGGGGATTGGTCCCGTCAAACGTCAATCAAAGGCCAGCAGCCAATCCGCTTGGCCCAAGTCCCGCCTCCAACCGCCGTCCATTGTTGGGGCGAAATTCAAAGCGCCGCGAGCGGGAGCTCAAACTGTCAATCAAAGGCCAGCCCCGCCCACTGCACCCTGCTCACTCTCCGATTGGTGGCTGCGGGGGTGGGCGGGACCATAAAGGGCCAATCAGTGCACTCCCCGCCTCCGCCTGGGAGCTGGGCTTTGCTCAGGTGAGCAGATCACGTGGGCTGGAAGGAAGGCGGCCCCAAGGCAGCTTGTGAGGTCACTGGGCCTCTTGTATTGGAGAATCAAGGAGGAGGGAGTTTCAAACATACTATTACCGCACTTAATCGTCAAATAACTATTTATTTCAAAAAATAAAGCACAGTGATTTGAAATGGAGAGACTTGCATTTATAGAGAGGCTTCTGTGATCTCAGGATGTCACAAAGCGCTTTACAGACAATGAATACTTGTGTTGTGTTACAGGGGGTCCGGAGAATTGTTATAACACAGGAGGGCCTCAGAGAACCCCTGATCGACACTGTCCCATCAAACACTCCCAGGGCAGGTACAGCACGGGTTAGATACAGAGTAAAGCTCCCTCTACACTGTCCCATCAAACACTCCCAGGGCAGGTACAGCACGGGTTAGATACAGAGTAAAGCTCCCTCTACACTGTCCCATCAAACACTCCCAGGGCAGGTACAGCACGGGTTAGATACAGAGTAAAGCTCCCTCTACACTGTCCCATCAAACACTCCCGGGGCAGGTACAGCACAGGTTAGATACAGAGCAAAGCTCCCTCTACACTGTCCCATCAAACACTCCCAGGGCAGGTACAGCACGGGTTAGATACAGAGTAAAGCTCCCTCTACACTGTCCCATCAAACACTCCCAGGGCAGGTGCAGGGGCGTGTTACCGATACCTCCCCTGGATACCAAGGCTGGGAGAGGCACCCTGGATGAAATGGGGAGCTGGGACTTGTCCATGAGAGTAACTGACCGTTTGAGAACTGAAATAATCCAGAGTAATGATCGGGTGTTAGTTGTGGCTCAGTGGGAGCACTCTCTCTCTCTCTCTCTCTCTCTTGTCTCTGAGTCAGGAGGTTGTGGGATCAAGTCCACCTCCAGAGACTGGAGAACAAAATCTAGGCCGACACTCCAATGCAGTACTGAGGGAGCGCTGCACTGTCAGAGGTGCCGTCTTTCAGACGAGACGTTCAAGCGAGGCCCCATCTGCCGTCTCAAGTCGACGTAAAAGATCCCATGATGTTATTTTGAAGAGCAGGGGAGTTCTCCCTGGAGTCCTGGCCAACATTTATCCCTGAACCAACATCACTAAAACAGATCATCTGGTCATTATCACAGTGCTGTCTGTGGGAGCTTGCTGTGCGCAAATTGGCTGCTGCATTTCCTACATTACAACAGTGACTGCTCTTCAAAAGTACTTCATTGGCTGTAAAGCGCTTTGGGATGTCCTGCAGGTGTGAAAGGTGCTGTATGAATACAAGTCTTTCTTTAACAAAGGAGAAAAGGCCCAAAAATGGAACAGTCGGTAACAGGACATCAATTAGTCTCCTCTTATCTTAGAGACGTCAGGGACTCGATACAAAGTGTGTTTGAAACAAAGCAGATTTATTGGACTTATTTCCAGAATATTAAACTCCAGCCCAATTAGAGGGGTTATTAACATCAGCAGAAACAAATTGATTCAATCCAGCCCGCTGAGGCCGAACATCCGCCGCACCCGACCCCAGCCTGACCCCACCCCACGTAACGTCAGGAGGCGGGTCATTGTCTCCGAGGCAGCAGGGGAGTCACAACCACAAACAGAGGCGGGCAAATGGAATCTGCCGTTTGCTGCATCAATGTGTCTGGCTCTGTTCCATGGAGGAGCCGGCAGATTTCCAGTTTCACCCACCCCCCGCCCTCCGATCTGCAAGCTCCCTGTCAGCCCTGGGTTAGCGGTTGGAGCTGGAGATTGCACAGATGAGGCCCGGCCAGCAAAATGGCTGGGTCCTCTCGCCGAGGACATTGGACAGGCAGCACCATTGCACCGCTCGCCCGATGTCCACCCAGAATGAAAATCAGCCCCAAGAAGTCTAAGCTCAGCAATCTCAGCAACGTCAAACACATCCAAGATCCCCGATCAGCTGCAAGAGAAGGATCGACATTCCATTCTTGCCCATGTGCCAGTTGCAATTGAGCCTTTCTTTGAAAATGAGCCTGACTGAATGATCTGATCTGTGGTGTTTAATGGACTTGGGAAGCCAATCATATTTGGAAATATGAAACTGAACCCTGTATTTATTGAAAATATCAAATCTACCTTATTCAGCTGACTGATGAATCTCAATGGCAAGAGCATTGCGATAATAAAGGTTTGCAAATCAGAGCTGAATTTGATATTTCCAATAAAATCAACCTCAATGTTTCACAAATCCGAGATGTTCCAAGAGTTTTCAATGCGGAGGACCAGACTGGATGATGATAAATATTTGGACATCTCCAAGCACACTGCCTGACACTAGATTGTCCTCCACATTACAAGCTGTCTTATCCTCTTCAGCAATGCACATCTTCAAATGAGAGAAAAGGTCGTCGCGTGTCTGGGTTTCTTCCTGCACAACGGACCTCCAGTTTGTTCCCATTTGCTCACTGCATGTGAAGAGATCACTGCTTTGCTATCAGATCACAGGCCGAATGTCAGAATTAAAGCACTTGTGGTGATAAGAGTAGCTGGAACATTATTAAGGATCAGAACCAAACTATTGTCAGGAGAAATTTGCTTGGGTTGTGTTTGGAAACAGCAGGGGGTGATTTTAACCTCACGCACCCGGCGGGAAACGAATGCGATCAGATCGGCCGCTTGTTTTACACCCCGCCCGATTTCACTTTCCACTGAAATCATTGGAGAGCAAAATCAGGGAAGGTGTAAAACGGGCAGGAAATTCAATCCCGTCAGGTGGGGGAGGTTCAAATTACCCCCAGCATATCTGAACTAGAAGGACAACTACTAAAAATGGCCAAAAGACAATAAAATAACGATGGAAACAGCCTGAGCAGTTCCGCAGCAACATGAATCCCCAAATGGGAAGCTTTCTGCTTTTTAACCTCGTACACTATTTATCGACAAAGTACATCTCGAATTATCATCAACAGCAAGCTGCAATATCACTTATTGGAATATGATTGTTTGACTAAGTAAGAGTTTAGCCAAAGAACTACCTGCAGTTATTTTACAAATATAGTATTTTCTTACTTTAAGCAAACCCTTTGAAGTTTTCTTTGGCCTTTTACTTTTTGTTGTGTGTGTTTTTTTCTCTTTAGGTCCCTGCACACAACCAAAGCATTCTCAGCTGAGGGAACAGGTGGGCAGCTTGCTCTGACCCTGCCGTTCTACTGTGACCCGTGGGCTCTCACCCTCCAAATGTACTTCCTTGTGGGGACACGCTCACTTTCTGTTGACCCCCCTCTTTCTTCCCGACAGTCCAGTGGAGATTAAGGATTTGCAGTGTGAGGGAGAATGGGCATAAACCCACATCCCCCCATTCTTTGGTGCCATTTGTTGAGCTGGCATGCTGTGCCAGTCTCCGTTAATGACTTCTGATGTTCTTCAGTTTTTTGAAGCAGAAACAGTGTCCACAAAGAGCTACTTGTGCTTCAAAAGACTCGAGCCGCTCGGCCAAACAGCCACGTGGACTTTCAGTCCAACATATAATCCATCGATCGATCGATCACTCATTTCATTCATTCAGTAACGGCAGATTTTACTATCTTACACCACATTCTGTGTATTTAAGATAGTATCTGAGGACTATCTGAATTGATGTTGATAAATTATTGGGAGGGTAGAAGTGGTGCGATGCTCAACACTAAGAGTCGGACTGTTTCCGATTCACCAATTGAACACTTTGCTCTCACCAACGTGCGCGGTCCCTTTAAATGTGCTGCGCGGTTTCTCTCCCAGCGGCAGGAGCTGGTGAGCGGCCTGCGCGGGGCCTCGCCATTGCTGCGCCACCGTGCAGCCGCGCACCTCAGGGGCAACATTGGTGTGCGGCCCTCAACAGCTCACCACAACTTGTTAAGTGGCCCTCCAGCCCCAATCATTGCCCAGCCCTGCCCGAAACCATCTTTAACCGGATTCTGACTCCTGACGGAGCTGGGAAAGATTTTTTTTTACCACAATTGACACCATCTTCTTTTCCAAAGATCTCTGAGCTTCTCTAATGGCTGCTTTTGTCTCCCTCAACTGTGGGTGATATTTCTCTCTATTCTCCTGTAAACTGAATTCCTCTTGATCTCAACTGGGTTCAATGTAAGACAGTTCAGGGAGTCAGGCATCATTCACCCCTAGACCTACGCTGGCCGGTGAAACCCCAGTCATTTCCTCAGTAAGGATTCCTCTGGTTCCTCGCCATATATTTGTCAGGATACCGAAACCCAGCTTTCTTACCGTCCACTCCTGGAGGCCCCACTCCCTGAGCCTACAACCTTCAGCAGGGTCAGTGGTGGAGTTCAACAGCAGGAGTGAACCCAACTGTCAGAGTGAACATGATTCAGTCCTGGATGTGATTAACAGCAGCAATAACAGCAGAATACAACCCCTGCCGGAACTTGTGAACTCGCTGGTGTCTCAGCAGGTTGGATGAGTGAGTGAATCCCTTCCCACACTCGGAACAGATGAACAGCCTCTCCCCAGAGTGAACACGCTGGTGTGTCAGAAGGTGGGAAGTACTGTTGAATCCCTTCCCACACACGGAACAGGTGAATGGCCAATCCCCAGTGTGAGTGCGTTGGTGTGCCAACAGATCGTTTTTGCTTTTAAAGCTCTGCTCACAGTCAGAACATTTAAAAGGTCTCTTATCAGTGTGAACAAGCTGGTGTCTCAGCAGGGTGGATGAACAAGTGAATCCCTTCTCACACTCAGAGCAGGTGAACGGCCTCTCCCCTGTGTGAACTTGCTGGTGTCTCAGCAGATCTGTTTTGCTTTTAAAGCTCTTCTCACAGTCAGAACATTTAAAAGGTCTCACATTGGTGTGAACAAGTTGGTGTGTCAGCAGGTGAGATGAAGAAGTGAATCCCTTCCCACACACGGAGCAGGTGAACGGCCTCTCCCCAGTGCGAACTCGCTGGTGTGTCAGCAGATCCTTTTTGCTTTTAAAGCTCTTCTCACAGTCAGAACATTTAAAAGGTCTCACATTGGTGTGAACAAGTTGGTGTCTCAGCAGGGTGAATGACTGAGTGAATCCCTTTCCACACACGGAGCAGGTGAACGGCCTCTCCCCAGTGTGAACTCGCTGGTGTGTCAGCAGGTCACATGACTGAGTGAATCCCTTCCCACAGACGGAGCAGGTGAACGGCCTCTCACCGGTGTGACTGCGCCGATGAATTTCCAGCTCAGATGGGTAACTGAATCCTTTCCCACAGTCCCTACATTTCCACGGTTTCGCCCCAGTGTGATTGCGCTTGTGTTTTGCCAGGCCAGAGGATCGACTGAATCCTCGTCCACACACAGAACACGTGTACGGTTTCGCCCCGCTGTGAACGGGGCTTTTTGCTTCCATGTTACGTTTGATGATATTCAGGTCCTGATGAATTGAGTGACTCTGTCAGATCTTGATGTGATGTTTGAGTTAAATTTCCTGTCTACAAATCCTCCCCTTCGAATACCCTATAAAATGAATATAAAACAGGAAAAATGGAGCGTGAGAGAGAACCCACAAAAACACAAAGACAGGTTGTGAAATTGAGCTCAATGAATCTGGGAATTTGTCGGGGCTGGCACTAGAAAAAAAGTAACGATGAAAGCTGCCGGATTGTCATTAAAATCCCAACTGGTTCACTAATGTCCCTCAGGGATATGGGGATCAGGCGGGAAAGTCAAGTTGAGGTCGAAGATCAGCCATGACCTTATTGAATGGCGGAGCAGGCTCGAGGGGCTGTATGGCCCACTCCTGCTCCTAATTCTTGTGTTCTTATGGAAGGGAACCTGCCACCCTACCTGTCCCACGACTTCTACCGCCTAGAAGGAAAAGAGCAGCAGGTACATGGGAACACCATCATCTGCAAGTCACACACCATCCTGACTTGGACATAGATCGCCGTTCCTTCATTGTCACTGGGTGAAAATCCTGGAACTCCCTCCCGAACAGCACTGTGGGAGCACCTTCACCACACGGACTGCAGCGGTTCAAGTAGGCGGCTCACCATCACCTTCTCAAGGGCAATTAGGGATGGGCAATAAATGCTGGCATTGCCAGCGACGTTCACATCCCAAGAATGAATTTAAAAATCTGTACATGTAAAATGGATTAAAAGCCTCTACAGAAATACTTGTTCCTAAAACAATACTCTTTTACTGTTTAACAACCTAATCTCCCCCAGAATCCACCTCCCTTGACAGTCTCACATTGGAAATTGTTGGGTCCTCCTGGGCTCAGAAGTACTGGGGGTTAAACCCAGCAGCTTCTCCTCCATCTCCACTCCAGCTCAAACTGAAGCAACAAAAAGACCTACACAGGCGGCCAGGGACCGACTTCCGCATCCAGCGCCCGCCCTGATACAAGCCGGCTCTGGATTGGCGGGTCTGCTGTGTCGATGCCAGTTGTGGTTTCTCCTGTCTGGGGGAGGCGCTGCACCCTGGGTTTCCTGGTGCCGGGGCCCTGGCCGCACGTCCGCCGGGCCCGGCCGCTCTGATTCGGGGCCTGAGACGCGCACTCGGTGTTGCTGAGGCCGCGCTCGGACCAGCTCAGTTTCCTGGAGCCGCACCGCGCATGCTCCGCTCAGGAAGGCGGTCTCCTGGGACCAGTCCTTCCCGCGCCTGCGCGCTGCTCCCCTGCTGATGGAGATAGGCCGTATTCACCCGCGCGGGGCACTATGGGTAAGGGCATCCGCCATGTTCAGTGTTGTGTTTCCCTGGAGTTTCGGTTCTGAGTTTCAGACACTTCAGTGCCAAGTGGACCAGGTGTTTAAAGCTCATTCATTTCCCTCGCTCCATGTCGCCGTCAGTTAAAGGTACAGAGGTTGATTTCCCCTCATTGTGCATCTGTTTGTGATATTTAGACAAAGAAAGACTTGCATTTATATCGCGCCTTTCACGACCACCGGACGTCCCAAAGCGCATTACAGCCAATGAATTACTTTTTGAAGTGTAGCCATTGTTGTAATGTAGGAAACAAACAAACAGCAATGTGATAATGACCAGATAATCTGTTTCTGTGATGTTGATTGAGGGATAAATATTGGCCAGGACACCAGGGAGAACTGAAATAACAACAGAAAGCGCTGGCAAAACTCAGCAGGCCAGGCAACATCCCTGGAGCGAGAAACAGAGTTAACGTTTCAGGTCGAAGACCCTTCGTCAGAACTGAGAAAAAAGCAGGAAATTAAACATGAAGTTGGAGGCTGGGGGAAGGAATAAAAGAATAAAAGGGGAGGTCTGTGAGGAGGAGAGACATTCGCTTGTTCTTCTTCGAAATAGTGCTCTGGGATCTTTTACGTCCACCTGAGAGAACAGACGGGGCCTCAGTTCAACATCTCATCCAAAAGACAGCACCTCCGACAATGCAGCGGCTCAGTACTGCACTGGAGCGTCAGCCTAGATTTTTGTGTTCAAGTCTCTGGAGTGGGAACTTGAACGCACAACCTTCTGACTCAGAGGTAAGGGTGCTACCAACTGACACAAAGACAATGGCTCACCTCTCTGCACCTATAGTTAAAGTAAGGGTAGGGCTAGGTGCCTGCGGGATGAAGGAGGCGAGTGTGCAGTGGAGAGTCAGGGTAGGGCTAGGTCACTGAGGGATGAAGGAGGCGAGTGTGCAGTGGAGAGTCAGGGTCGGGCTCGGTCAGTGAGGGATGAAGGAGGCGAGTGTGCAGTGGAGAGTCAGGGTCGGGCTAGGTCACTGAGGGATGAAGGAGGCGAGTGTGCAGTGGAGAGTCAGGAATGGGCTAGGTCACTGAGGGATGAAGGAGGCGAGTGTGTAGTGGAGAGTCAGGGAAGGGCTAGGTCACTGAGGGATGAAGGAGGCGAGTGTGCAGTGGAGAGTCAGGGTCGGGCTAGGTCACTGAGGAATGAAGGAGGCGAATGTGCAGTGGAGAGTCAGGGTCGGGCTAGGTCACTGAGGGATGAAGGAGGCGAGTGTGCAGTGGAGAGTCAGGGTCGGGCTAGGTCACTGAGGGATGAAGGAGGCGAGTGTGTAGTGGAGAGTCAGGGAAGGGCTAGGTCACTGAGGGATGAAGGAGACGAGTGTGCAGTGGAGAGTCAGGGTCGGGCTAGGTCACTGAGGGATGAAGGAGGCGAGTGTGCAGTGGAGAGTCAGGGTAGGGCTAGGTCACTGAGGGATGAAGGAGGCAAGTGTGCAGTGGAGAGTCGTCAGGGTAGGGCTAGGTCACTGAGGGATGAAGGAGGTGAGTGTGCAGTGGAGAGTCAGGGTCGGGCTAGGTCACTGAGGGATGAAGGAGGCGAGTGTGCAGTGGAGAGTCAGGGTAGGGCTAGGTCACTGAGGGATGAAGGAGGCGAGTGTGCAGTGGAGAGTCAGGGTAGGGCTAGGTCACTGAGGGATGAAGGAGGCGAGTGTGCAGTGGAGAGTCAGGGTCGGGCTGGGTCACTGAGGGATGAAGGAGGCGAGTGTGCAGTGGAGAGTCAGGGTGGGGCTAGGTCACTGAGGGATGAAGGAGGCGAGTGTGCAGTGGAGAGTCAGGGTCGGGCTAGGTCACTGAGGGATGAAGGAGGCGAGTGTGCAGTGGAGAGTCAGGGTCGGGCTCGCCTCCTTCATCCCTCAGTGACCTCACTCTGCCCTGACACGCGCCCAGGGGGCGGGGTCTGATCCGCCGTTTCCGGTCACTCCCACCGGAGGCCCCGCCCCCTTACTGATCGGCCCCACGTGACCCTCTCCGGCGGTCCGCACCGCGCATGCTCAGGACACACACGCTGGGACCTGTCAATCATCCACCCCTGCGTCTGCGCGCTGGGCTCCGGAGCTGCAGGCTGCTGCGCGGGACTTTCTTTGCAAAGTCGGATGTTCGTTCAGAGCCGCGATCAGTGAGGGAAAGTGAGTTTCCCCCGAGATCCGATTGAGATCAGAGGCGGGGAGAGAATAAAGGGAAACACAAACCTGAGAGTCCGCGGATGTTAGATGCAGGAGATGGTTCTGTGATAGATAGTAGATTGGCGGTTAGGATCAGATCAGCCATGATCTTATTGAATGGCGGAGCAGGCTCGAGGGGCCGATTGGCCTACTCCTGCTTCTATTTCTTATGTTCTTATGAGCGAGCTTCTTCAGTTTGGCGGAGCGCACTCGAGGGACACGTGACCCGGGCCCACGGCCTGATTGACGTGAGCTTCCGACCAATAGGGAGCGAGCGGGGCGGGGCTGGAGGAGCGAGCCGGCGGCGGGTCCTCCAACCAATCGGGGAGCCTGAGGGGCGGGACTAGCGCCGGCTGATTGTCTGATCCGCGGGGCAGCGAGTTTCTCCAGTCCCTTGTTCAGGGCCCGGGGCCAGGGGAGGCTGTGGGCCTTTATTCCCCTTATTGGACACAAGGCTCTTTGTCTCACAACTCACTGGCTCAGGTTTTAATACAGACTTTTTAAATTCATGAATAAAAGCAGATAAACCCCGTGCTTCTGTGGCACAAACTTTCTAATATTTTATAAAATCATAGAATGGTTCCAGCACAGAAGGAGGCCATTCAGCCCGTCGAGCCCGTGCCGGCTCTCTGCAAGATCACTTCAGCTAGTCCCACTCCCCCGCCCTTTCCCCGTAGCCCTGCAAATTTCTTTCCTTCAGGTACTTATCCAATTCCCTTTTGAAAGCCGTGATTGAATCTGCCTCCACCACCCTTTCAGGCAGTGCATTCCAGATCCTAACCACTCGCTGCGTAAAAAAGGTTTTCCTCATGTCGCCTTTCGTTCTTCTGCCAATCACCTTAAATCTGTGTCCTCTGGTTCTCGATCCTTCCGCAATGGGAACAGTGTCTCTCTATCTACTCTGTCCGGACCCCTAATGTTTTTGAACACCTCTTTTAAATCTCCTCTCAACCTTCTCTGCTCTAAGGAGAACCACCCCAGCTTCTCCAGTCTGTCCACGTAACTGAAGTCCCTCATCCCTGGAACCATTCTTGTAAATCTTTTCTGCACCCTCTCTAAGGCCTTCACATCCTACCTAAAGTGTGGTGCACAGAATTGGACACAATACTCCAGTTCAGGCCGGACCATTGTTTTATAAAGGTTCGTCATAACTTCCTTGCTTTTGTACACTATGCCTCTATTTATGAAGTCATGATGCGGAGATGCCGGTGTTGGACTGGGGTGGACAAAATTGAGAGGTCGCACAACACCAGGTTACAGTCCAACAGCTTTATTTGAAATCACAAGCTTTCGGAGCTGCTGACTGAGGAGCAGCAGCAGCAGAGTGGTGGTCTCTGTGAGCAGGAAGAGGAGAAGGAGAAGGAGACCAGATAGCAGGCCACCACCAACAACCAACAACCACAACAACTGAGGTGCCTGGAGAGAGAGGACAGGAGAGGAGAGGAGAGAAAAAAGAAAGGAAGGCCAAGGACATTAACAACAGAGGAGAGGCCTTTTCCATCACTGCCTCCTCAATTGGCCTCCATTTTAGGAGAGGGAGAGAGGGGAGAAAACAACACAACATCCATCATCTGGTTGGAAGGAGGAAAAAGGAAGGAAAGAACATCTACAGGTGGGTGTTATTTCTGGGGCACTCTCCCAGAGACTTTGTTTTGTAGGTGGGGGGGAGGAAAGAAGAAAAGAAGAGGGCCGGAACATCTAAGGGGTGTGTGTGTGAGTGTGTGTGGCTTCTGTAAAAGCTAGGCCGCACACACCATATTAAACACCCCTTTCCCATTGCCTGACCTGGGACAGCTGGAGCTGCCTAGGTGAAGTTCCCCAATTAATTTAATCCAATTGGGCATCGTTAAGACCTGGTGCAGGACTGAGCCTGGGCATCTCCAGCTATCCCAGGTGAAGACATCTTCTCCCCCCACCAGAAGACCACCACCAAAGACTTGTATTACATCGGAGAGTGCACCCCCCTGCCAACACCCACCCACCCACCATCCTGAGTGGCGACCCTGCCCTTGCGGCTTCCCTCCTTCCACCCCCTCTCTCTCTCTCTTTGTCTCTGTCTCTCTCTGCCTCTCTCTCTAAGAGGCACCTCAATTAACTTTTTATTAAATACCCATTGAGCAGAGGGGAGAAGGCCCCTCTCCCAATTCAATCAACTAAAGGGAGAGGTGTGCCTTCAATTTAAGAGCTCCCTCTGCTCAGGGGAAAACAAGAACAAAAAAAAAACCGAGGCCATTAACACCTTCAGGCCTGTGACTTGGGGTGAGTGTAGCCCTTAAAGAACCCTCCATTATGGCGACCACATCTTCGCCGGTGGCGGGGGCAGCGAGGACGTACGCGAGCGTGGCAGCCGCGGCCACGGCCGCAGCCACGAGTCCTCCTGTTACCCCGTCACCTTTTACCCTCCTTACGAGGAAGAATGGGGTCAAGAGCTACACTCACCCCAACATGACTATAGAGGCGTGTGTAAAAGCCATGGCTGGGGTTGTCGGCCCTTCAGCCATCGTCGCCGCCTCTAAAATGTACGGCAAGGCTGTGTTCTTCCTGGGGTCGGAGCGGGCGGTGTCCCTGGCCATCGAGAAGGGGCTCACCGTGGGCGGGACCTTCCTGCCGGTGGACCCCCTTGAGGCCACCGCGCAAAGGATTGTGGTTTCCAACGTCCCGCCCTTTGTTCCGGGTGAGCTCCTCCTCCCCCACCTACGTCAACTGGGGGAGGTGAGGTCGGGGATCACACCCATCCCGCTCGGCTTCCGGGAAGCCAGCCTTCGGCACGTCTTCTCCTTCCGGCGCCAGCTTTTCGTCCGGCTGGCGCGGGAGGAGGACGCGGACGGCGCGTTCACGGTGCTCCACGGGGGGACCGCCCACCGCGTCTTCTGGACCTCGGACGGCGTGCGGTGCTACGCCTGTAAGGAGGTGGGGCACGTCCGCAAAAACTGCCCCGCCTCCAAGGCCGCCACGACACCTGGCGCGGCCGGGGTTGGCGCCGCCGCCCCCCCTCCCCCTGATACTGTCCGCGCGTCGACGGCGACGGATGCGCGGTCGAAATCGGAGGCCAACTCCACCACGGCCTCCGGCGGGGAGGAGGGAGAGCGTCCGGGGGGAAGAAAGGCGCGTAGGAAAAATAAACACATAAGGGCGGATCCCCTCGCGGAGGAAACATCTGAATTGGCCGAACTCACGCCCGAGTATATCGCGGAGTTGGTCGGGACGCATGAGACTGGGGGGGTCCTCGTGCCCGGGCCCGTGACCGTGACCGCAACTGCTGAGGCAGCTGAATCAAGACCTGCGGCCGGGCTCGGGCCCGAGGGGCCCAAGAAACCCAGTCGTCGGAAAGGGGCAGAGAGGGAGGCCCCAGCAGACATGGAGGCCTCCCCCTCTCCGGGCCCCAATACGTTAAAAAGAAAGCTCCGCCCCCAGCAGGAGGACTGCGAGGAGGAAGGTCCCTCCGCAAAAGGGGGCCAGTCGCCCGCCGCGGGTGCTGCGCCCCACCCCACCACCGTCATCGTCGCGCGCGATCGGCAGGGGTCGTCTGTCCCTCGGGAGGGTGAGACAGCCGAGTCTGTCCGACCTGTGCCTCCCGGGGATGGGGAAGAGACCCTGCCCGTGGGGGGGGGCGCGGAACAACCCGCGGAGGGAAATGTAGTTACGGAACCGTTGCTCCTCGCCGGGTCGGGCGTCCTGGGGACTGGGGCGGGCGAGGCCAATAAGGCTGAAGCCGAGCCCGCCTTTTATAACCCAGATATCTCCCAGGGACTGCTCGACCTGGTGGAGGAGTGTAGCAATCCCCAGCCTGCTGGGTCGGAGGTTGGTGGCGGGGAGACGGAAAGCCCCCTGACTCCGTCTCTGTTGTTGGCGCCGGACGTGCTGGAGGAATTTGGGATTATTTTCTCCCCGGTTTCTCCGGTCGCCCCGGCGCCTGAGGCGGGGGGGGGCCCCGAACTGCCGCCGCCGCCTCCCGGCCCGGCGCCCCTGAAGGAGCCCAGGGTGGACTCCTCTGCCACCGATCCTGGGGGTGGGATCGTGACGGAGGCGGGGCCGGCCGGTGCGGCCGAGCCGTTCGCTGCACCCCGTGCGACGGACGGGTCGGCCGCCGGTGACGACCTCCCGGAGGAGGACGGGGACTCGGTGGGGGGCTTCGAGGACGATTTGGAGTCCATCGGCAGCGAGGTGATGGACGCCCTCGTGCCCTTCACCGACTCTCCCCTCATCCCCGTAGGGGAACTCCGGGATTTTATGGCCGTGAGCCAGGGTCGTCACAAGAAGATCCGGCTGGCCCTCGACAAGTGGTCGGAGCTGACGCTGCTCGTCGTGTCCGTCCGCGCCGCCGTTAAAATCATGGGCGCGGACAAGGACGTTGACCGGCTCGAGCTGCGTCGGCTCAAGACGTTCCACACTGGGCTGCTGAGGGAGTGGCGGTCGTCAGTGACCGCCCTCCCTCCCCTCCGTTAGGTAGAGGTTGCACTATGCTTCTGAGATGAAGATAACCATAGCCAGCCTCAACATCAACGGCAGCAGGGAGGCGCGCCGTAGATTCAATAACTTCTCGGTCCTTCGGGACGGGAAATATGCGGTGTGCTTCCTGCAAGAAACCCACACCGTTCCGGGAGACGAGGCCACGTGGCTCCTGGAGTGGCAAGGAGGGGTCAGCATGAGTCACCTCTCCAACAATTCCTGCGGGGTGGCTGTCTTGCTGGCCCCGCATTTTCAGCCGGAGATCTTGAGGGTCAAGGAGCACGTGCCGGGCCGCTTGCTCCAGGTCACTGTTCGCCTGGGAGGCGTGCCGCTCCATTTAGTGAACGTGTACGCCCCCCGGACCGGTGCGCAGCAAGTGCGCTTCTTCGGAGAAGTGTCCGCTCTTCTGGGCTCCATCGACGTGGGCGAGTGCGTCATCCTCGGGGGGGATTTCAATTGTACCCTCGAGGCGCGGGACCGGTCGGGTCCCCCGCGAAGCCCGGCGGCGATGGAGAAGTTGCGGGACCTGGTCGGGTCCTTCGACTTGGTGGACGTCTGGCGAAATCTCCATCCCGACTCCAGCGCCTTCACGAGCGTGAGGTCTGGAGGAGGAAGGTCCAGAATCGACCGCCTTTACATTTCCCGGGCGTACGTCTCCTGCGTTCCGGCGGCTTCCATGCGGCCGGTGCCGTGCACGGACCACCACCTGGTGTGGGCGGAGCTCGCTCCGCTGCGCGCGCGGGGGGGGTCCGCGTACTGGCATTTTAACAACCTGCTGCTGGAGGACGCGCGGTTCCGGGATTCGTTTCGCCGGTTCTGGGCCGACTGGAGAAGGAAGCGGGGAGGCTTCCCCTCCTTGAGGCTATGGTGGGACGTGGGCAAGGCTCACGTCCGCGTCTTCTGTCAGGAGTACGCGAAGGGGTCGACCAAGGGGCGGGAGGCCCGGGTCGGGCGATTGGAGAAAGAAGTGCTCGACCTGGAGTCCCGTCTCGGTCAGGTCGTCGAGGACCCGGCCCTGCGGAAGGTGTACGAAGAGAAGAAGGGCGCGCTGAAGGACCTGCAGCTGGTCGGGTCCCGAGGCGCGTACGTGAGGTCGCGGATCCAGTTCCTGCGGGACCTGGACCGCGGCTCCCCCTTCTTCTACTCGCTGGAAAAAAGACGGGGGGTCCGTAAGCAGCTCTTGGGGCTGCTGGCCGACGACGGATCTCTGGTCTCGGATCCGGAGGGCATCAGCGCGGAGGCCCGGGCCTATTACGGGGCTCTGTTCTCTTCGGATCCGTCCAGCGAGGATGCGCGCAGAGTTTTGTGGGAGGACCTGCCGAAGGTCGGCCCGGAGGGCGCCGAGAATTTAGAAGCTCCGCTAAGCCTGGCGGAGCTGACCGGCGCCCTGCGCCAGCTCTCGAGGGGCAAGTCCCCGGGGCTGGACGGGCTGACCGTGGAGTTCCACAGGGCGTTCTGGGACGTCTTGGGGGACGACTACGCGCGGGTCCTGGGGGAAAGTCTGGCGACCGGGGAGATGCCCCTCTCTTGGCGCAGGGCGGTCATCGTCCTGCTGCCCAAGAAGGGCGATCTCCGCCTACTTAAGAACTGGCGCCCGGTCTCCCTCCTCAGCACGGACTACAAAATTTTCGCCAGGGCTATGTCTGCTCGCCTTGGCACCGTGCTGGCCCGCATGATTCACCCCGACCAGTCCTACACGGTCCCGGGCCGGAGTATCCACGATAACATCCATCTGGTCCGGGACCTGGTCCACCATTCCCAGAGGGCTGGTCTGTCGGTCGCCTTCCTTTCCCTGGATCAGGAGAAGGCGTTCGACAGGGTGGATCACGAGTATCTTTTCGGGACTCTGCGCGCATTCGGGTTCGGGACGCATTTCGTCGCCTGGATCCGACTTCTGTACGCCGCCGCGGAGTGTCTGATTAAAGTTAACGGGTCTTTGACGGCGCCCCTTCGCTTCGGGAGGGGGGTGCGTCAGGGATGCCCCATGTCCGGTCAGTTATACGCCGTTTGCGTGGAGCCTTTCCTGCGCCTCTTGCGGAAGAGGTTGACGGGACTGGCTCTGCAAGGGCCGGGCGTGGAGGTGGTCCTCTCGGCTTACGCCGATGACGTGCTCCTCGCGGTCACGGATCCCGTCGACTTGCGGAGGATGCGAGAATGCCAGCAGATTTACTCGGACGCATCCTCCGCCAAGATCAACTGGGAGAAATGTTCTGGACTCCTGGTGGGCCCATGGCGGGTGGACTCCCTGCCGGAGGAGTTCGGGCCTTTCGCCTGGAGCACCACGCACCTCCTCTACCTGGGAGTCTACCTCAGCCCGGCCGAGGACGCCTGGCCGGCGAACTGGCAAGAGCTGGAGGCCAAAGTCACCGCTCGCCTAGGGCGCTGGACAGGACTGCTCCGAGTGTTGTCCTACAGGGGTCGAGCGCTGGTCATAAACCAGCTGGTGGCCGCCATGTTGTGGTACCGGTTGATCACTTTGATCCCTCCCCCTGCGTTTGTCGCCAAGATGCAGAAGAAGCTCGTCGACTTCTTCTGGGACAAAAGGAAGCACTGGGTCTCTGCCGCGGTTTTGAGTCTCCCGCTTAGGGAGGGCGGTCAGGCGCTGGTGTGCCTCCGCACCCAGGCGGCGACTTTCCGTCTTCAGACGCTGCAGAGATACCTGTACGTGGAGAATCCTCCTAGGTGGCGTGCGCTGGCGACGTATTTCTTCCGCCAGCTGCACGGCCTCAATTACGACACGCAGCTCCTGTTTGTGAGAGTGGGTGGCACGCGTGCCAGCCTGCGGGAGCTGCCTGTCTTCTACCAGGAACTGCTATGGGTTTGGAACAGCGTCGCCTCCGAGCGCAGTTCTCCCCCGTCAGGAGCGGCGGCCGTCCTTCGGGAGCCGCTGTTCAGGAATCCGCACCTCCACGACCGCGGGTTCGGCTGGCTGGCGGAGGGCAGGGCTGTGCCCGGTAAGGTGACCAGAGTCGGGGACCTGCTCGATGGCGGAGGAGCGGGCTGGATGGCGCCGGAGGAGTTGGCGAGGCGCATGTCCTGGGTCAACGTCCGGCTCGCGGTCAAAGCCATCGAGTCGCTAAAAGTGGCACTGGGCCCCGTCTCCACTAGGTGTGTCGAGGAGGCTCAAGCACGTGGGGCGATCCCGTCCGAACTGACCCCCGTTCGGACGGAATTCCTTATCGGCGCCCGGCCCCGAATCCTCCCTCGGGAGCCGCCGCCTCACCACTTGAGCCTTCTCGGAGAAATGCCCTCCGTGCCCTTTCAATCCGCACGGAGGCGTTTCCTGTACGGGCTGCTCCTGCACACTCTCCACTTTGCCATCTTCGTCTGCCGTCCGGACACGCCTTGGCGTACCATCCTGCCGTCCGGCGGAGGCGAAGGTCCCCATTGGAAGGCTCTCTACGCGGGAGTCTTCCCTTGTTCTATTGGGGACTTGGCCTGGAGGGTGTTGCACGGAGCAGTCCCGTGCAATAGGATTTTAAGTAGGTTTACGGACTCCCAGGCTGCTTGCCATTTCTGCGGCCTGGAGGAGTCCGTCTATCACATTTATGTTGAATGTGAGAGGTTGCAGCCCCTCTTTCATTATTTGAAGGGGCTGCTCCTCAATTTCTGGTTGCACTTCAGCCCCACGCTCCTGATCTACGGTCACCCGGTGCGGAGGGGAGCGGGTAGGTCGGAGGACCTCCTCGTAGGACTGCTCCTGGGCCTGGCCAAGAAAGCCATTAATTGGTCCAGGCAGCGGGCGGTCGAGGGGGTCGTTCGGCCCGATTGCCTGCCTCTCTTCCGCGGCCATGTTCGCGCCCGGGTGGCCCTGGAGATGGAGCACGCGGTGTCCGCCGGCACGCTTGAGTTTTTCCGCGACCGGTGGGCGCCGCGGGGACTGGAGTGCATCGTCACCCCGGACTTTCAAATTTTAATTTGATTTATTAAGTTTCATTTAAAGTTTTAATTTGATTTACAGTAAATTTGGGTTCAACCAAAAAGATCAACACCAGGTTACAGTCCAACAGCTTTATTTGAAATCACAAGCTTTCGGAGCTGCTGACTGAGGAGCAGCAGCAGCAGAGTGGTGGTCTCTGTGACCAGGAAGAGGAGAAGGAGACCAGTTAGCAGACCACCACCAACAACCACTACTGAGGTGCCTGGAGAGAGAGGACAGGAGAGGAGAAAGAAAAGAAGGCCAAGGCCATTAACAACAGAGGAGAGGCCTTTCCACACTGCCTCCTCAATTGGCCTCCATTTTAGGAGAGGGAGAGAGGGGAGAAAACATCACAAACAAACATCATCTGTTTGGAAGGAGGAAGGAAGGAAAGAACATCATCTACAGGTGGGTGTGATTCTGGGGCACTCTCCCAGAGACTTTGTTTTGTAGGTGGGGGGAGGAAAGAAGAAAAGAAGAGGGCCGGAACATCTAAGGGGTGTGTGTGTGTGGCTTCTGTAAAACCTAGGCCGCACACACCATATTAAACACCCCTTTCCCATTGCCTGACCTGGGACAGCTGGAGCTGCCTAGGTGAAGTCCCCAATTAATTTAATCTTATTGGGCATCGTTAAGACCTGGTGCAGGACTGAGCCTGGGCATCTCCAGCTATCCCAGGTGAAGACACCTTCTCCCCCCACCAGAAGACCACCACCAAAGACTTTTATTACATCGGAGAGTGCACCCCCCTGCCAACACCCACCCACCCACCATCCTGAGTGGCGACCCTGCCCTTGCGGCTTCCCTCCTTCCCACCCCCCCTCTCTCTCTCTCTTTGTCTCTTGTCTCTCTCTGCCTCTCTCTCTAAGAGGCACCTCATCTATTTTTAATTAAGTACCCATTGAGCAGAGGGGAGAAGGCCCCTCTCCCAATTCAATCAACTAAAGGGAGAGGTGTGCCTTCAATTTAAGAGCTCCCTCTGCTCAGGGGAAAACTAAAACAAAAAAAACCAAGGCCATTAACACCTTCAGGCCTGTGACTTGGGGTGAGTGCAGCCCTTAAAGAACCCTCCATTATGGCGACCACATCTTCGCCGGTGGCGGGGGCAGCGAGGACGTACGCGAGCGTGGCAGCCGCGGCCACGGCCGCAGCCACGAGTCCTCCTGTTACCCCGTCACCTTTTACCCTCCTTACGAGGAAGAATGGGGTCAAGAGCTACACTCACCCCAACATGACTATAGAGGCGTGTGTAAAAGCCATGGCTGGGGTTGTCGGCCCTTCAGCCATCGTCGCCGCCTCTAAAATGTACGGCAAGGCTGTGTTCTTCCTGGGGTCGGAGCGGGCGGTGTCCCTGGCCATCGAGAAGGGGCTCACCGTGGGCGGGACCTTCCTGCCGGTGGACCCCCTTGAGGCCACCGCGCAAAGGATTGTGGTTTCCAACGTCCCGCCCTTTGTTCCGGGTGAGCTCCTCCTCCCCCACCTACGTCAACTGGGGGAGGTGAGGTCGGGGATCACACCCATCCCGCTCGGCTTCCGGGAAGCCAGCCTTCGGCACGTCTTCTCCTTCCGGCGCCAGCTTTTCGTCCGGCTGGCGCGGGAGGAGGACGCGGATGGCGCGTTCACGGTGCTCCACGGGGGGACCGCCCACCGCGTCTTCTGGACCTCGGACGGCGTGCGGTGCTACGCCTGTAAGGAGGTGGGGCACGTCCGCAAAAACTGCCCCGCCTCCAAGGCCGCCACGACACCTGGCGCGGCCAGGGTTGGCGCCGCCGCCCCCCCTCCCCCTGATGCTGTCCGCACGGCGACGGATGCGCGGTCGGAATCGGAGGCCAACACCACCACGGCCTCCGGCGGGGAGGAGGGAGAGCGTCCGGGGGGAAGGAAGGCGCGTAGGAAAACTAAACACCTAAGGGCGGATCCCCTCGCGGAGGAAACATCGGAATTGACCGAACTCACGCCCGAGTATATCGCGGAGTTGGTCGGGACGCATGAGACTGGGGGGGTCCTCGTGCCCGGGCCCGTGACCGTGACCGCAACTGCTGAGGCAGCTGAATCAAGACCTGCGGCCGGGCTCGGGCCCGAGGGGCCCAAGAAACCCAATCGTCGGAAGGGGGCAGAGAGGGAGGCCCCAGCAGACATGGAGGCCTCCCCCTCCCCGGGCCCCAACTTGTTAAAAAGAAAGCTCCGCCCCCAGCAGGAGGACTGCGAGGAGGAAGGTCCCTCCGCAAAAGGGGGGCAGTCGCCCGCCGCGGGTGCTGCGCCCCACCCCACCACCGTCATCGTTGCGCGCGATCGGCAGGGGTCGTCTGTCCCTCGGGAGGGTGAGACAGCCGAGTCTGTCCGACCTGTGCCTCCCGGGGATGGGGAAGAGACCCTGCCCGTGGGGGGGGGCGCGGAACAACCCGCGGAGGGAAATGTAGTTACGGAACCGTTGCTCCTCGCCGGGTCGGGCGTCCTGGGGACTGGGGCGGGCGAGGCCAAAGAGGCTGAAGCCGAGCCCGCCTTTTATAACCCAGACATCTCCCAGGGACTGCTCGACCTGGTGGAGGACTTTAACAATCCCCAGCCCGCTGGGTCGGAGGTTGGTGGCGGGGAGACAGAAAGACCCCTGACTCCATCTCTGTTGTTGGCGCCGGACGTGCTGGAGGAATTTGGGATTATTTTCTCCCCGGTTTCTCCGGTCGCCCCGGCGCCTGAGGCGGGGGGGGGCCCCGAACCGCCGCCGCCGCCTCCCGGCCCGGCGCCCCTGAAGGAGCCCAGGGTGGACTCCTCTGCCACCGATCCTGGGGGTGGGATCGTGACGGAGGCGGGGCCGGCCGGTGCGGCCGAGCCGTTCGCTGCACCCTGTGTGACGGACGGGTTGGCCGCCGGTGACGACCTCCCGGAGGAGGACGGGGACTCGGTGGGGGGCATCGAGGATGATTTGGAGTCCATCGGCAGCGAGGCGATGGACGCCCTCGTGCCCTTCACCGACTCTCCCCTCATCCCCGTAGGGGAACTCCGGGATTTTATGGCCATGAGCCAGGGTCGTCACAAGAAGATCCGGCTGGCCCTCGACAAGTGGTCGGAGCTGACGCTGCTCGTCGTGTCCGTCCGCGCCGCCGTTAAAATCATGGGCGCGGACAAGGACGTTGGCCGGCTCGAGCTGCGTCGGCTCAAGACTTTCCACACTGGGCTGCTGAGGGAGTGGCGGTCGTCAGTGACCGCGCTCCCTCCCCTCCGTTAGGTAGAGGTTGCACTATGCTTCTGAGATGAAGATAACCATAGCCAGCCTCAACATCAACGGCAGCAGGGAGGCGCGCCGTAGATTCAATAACTTCTCGGTCCTTCGGGACGGGAAATATGCGGTGTGCTTCCTGCAAGAAACCCACACCGTTCCGGGAGACGAGGCCACGTGGCTCCTGGAGTGGCAAGGAGGGGTCAGCATGAGTCACCTCTCCAACAATTCCTGCGGGGTGGCTGTCTTGCTGGCCCCGCATTTTCAGCCGGAGATCTTGAGGGTCAAGGAGCACGTGCCGGGCCGCTTGCTCCAGGTCACTGTTCGCCTGGGAGGCGTGCCGCTCCATTTAGTGAACGTGTACGCCCCCCGGACCGGTGCGCAGCAAGTGCGCTTCTTCGGAGAAGTGTCCGCTCTTCTGGGCTCCATCGACGTGGGCGAGTGCGTCATCCTCGGGGGGGATTTCAATTGTACCCTCGAGGCGCGGGACCGGTCGGGTCCCCCGCGAAGCCCGGCGGCGATGGAGAAGTTGCGGGACCTGGTCGGGTCCTTCGACTTGGTGGACGTCTGGCGAAATCTCCATCCCGACTCCAGCGCCTTCACGAGCGTGAGGTCTGGAGGAGGAAGGTCCAGAATCGACCGCCTTTACATTTCCCGGGCGTACGTCTCCTGCGTTCCGGCGGCTTCCATGCGGCCGGTGCCGTGCACGGACCACCACCTGGTGTGGGCGGAGCTCGCTCCGCTGCGCGCGCGGGGGGGGTCCGCGTACTGGCATTTTAACAACCTGCTGCTGGAGGACGCGCGGTTCCGGGATTCGTTTCGCCGGTTCTGGGCCGACTGGAGAAGGAAGCGGGGAGGCTTCCCCTCCTTGAGGCTATGGTGGGACGTGGGCAAGGCTCACGTCCGCGTCTTCTGTCAGGAGTACGCGAAGGGGTCGACCAAGAGGCGGGAGGCCCGGGTCGGGCGATTGGAGAAAGAAGTGCTCGACCTGGAGTCCCGTCTCGGTCAAGTCGTCGAGGACCCGGCCCTGCGGAAGGTGTACGAAGAGAAGAAGGGCGCGCTGAAGGACCTGCAGCTGGTCGGGTCCCGAGGCGCGTACGTGAGGTCGCGGATCCAGTTCCTGCGGGACCTGGACCGCGGCTCCCCCTTCTTCTACTCGCTGGAAAAAAGACGGGGGGTCCGTAAGCAGCTCTTGGGGCTGCTGGCCGACGACGGATCTCTGGTCTCGGATCCGGAGGGCATCAGCGCGGAGGCCCGGGCCTATTACGGGGCTCTGTTCTCTTCGGATCCGTCCAGCGAGGATGCGCGCAGAGTTTTGTGGGAGGACCTGCCGAAGGTCGGCCCGGAGGGCGCCGAGAATTTAGAAGCTCCGCTAAGCCTGGCGGAGCTGACCGGCGCCCTGCGCCAGCTCTCGAGGGGCAAGTCCCCGGGGCTGGACGGGCTGACCGTGGAGTTCCACAGGGCGTTCTGGGACGTCTTGGGGGACGACTACGCGCGGGTCCTGGGGGAAAGTCTGGCGACCGGGGAGATGCCCCTCTCTTGGCGCAGGGCGGTCATCGTCCTGCTGCCCAAGAAGGGCGATCTCCGCCTACTTAAGAACTGGCGCCCGGTCTCCCTCCTCAGCACGGACTACAAAATTTTCGCCAGGGCTATGTCTGCTCGCCTTGGCACCGTGCTGGCCCGCATGATCCACCCCGACCAGTCCTACACGGTCCCGGGCCGGAGTATCCACGATAACATCCATCTGGTCCGGGATCTGGTCCACCATTCCCAGAGGGCTGGTCTGTCGGTCGCCTTCCTTTCCCTGGATCAGGAGAAGGCGTTCGACAGGGTGGATCACGAGTATCTTTTCGGGACTCTGCGCGCGTTCGGGTTCGGGACGCATTTCGTCGCCCGGATCCGACTTCTGTATGCCGCCGCGGAGTGTCTGATTAAAGTTAACGGGTCTTTGACGGCGCCCCTTCGCTTCGGGAGGGGGGTGCGTCAGGGATGCCCCATGTCCGGTCAGTTATACGCCGTTTGCGTGGAGCCTTTCCTGCGCCTCTTGCGGAAGAGGTTGACGGGACTGGCTCTGCAAGGGCCGGGCGTGGAGGTGGTCCTCTCGGCTTACGCCGATGACGTGCTCCTCGCGGTCACGGATCCCGTCGACTTGCGGAGGATGCGAGAATGCCAGCAGATTTACTCGGACGCATCCTCCGCCAAGATCAACTGGGAGAAATGTTCTGGACTCCTGGTGGGCCCATGGCGGGTGGACTCCCTGCCGGAGGAGTTCGGGCCTTTCGCCTGGAGCACCACGCACCTCCTCTACCTGGGAGTCTACCTCAGCCCGGCCGAGGACGCCTGGCCGGCGAACTGGCAAGAGCTGGAGGCCAAAGTCACCGCTCGCCTAGGGCGCTGGACAGGACTGCTCCGAGTGTTGTCCTACAGGGGTCGAGCGCTGGTCATAAACCAGCTGGTGGCCGCCATGTTGTGGTACCGGTTGGTCACTTTGATCCCTCCCCCTGCGTTTGTCGCCAAGATGCAGAAGAAGCTCGTCGACTTCTTCTGGGACAAAAGGAAGCACTGGGTCTCTGCCGCGGTTTTGAGTCTCCCGCTTAGGGAGGGCGGTCAGGCGCTGGTGTGCCTTCGCACCCAGGCGGCGACTTTCCGTCTTCAGACGCTGCAGAGATACCTGTACGTGGAGAATCCTCCTAGGTGGCGTGCGCTAGCGACGTATTTCTTCCGCCAGCTGCACGGCCTCAATTACGACACGCAGCTCCTGTTTGTGAGAGTGGGTGGCACGCGTGCCAGCCTGCGGGAGCTGCCTGTCTTCTACCAGGAACTGCTATGGGTTTGGAACAGCGTCGCCTCCGAGCGCAGTTCTCCCCCGTCAGGAGCGGCGGCCGTCCTTCGGGAGCCGCTGTTCAGGAATCCGCACCTCCACGACCGCGGGTTCGGCTGGCTGGCGGAGGGCAGGGCTGTGCCCGGTAAGGTGACCAGAGTCGGGGACCTGCTCGATGGCGGAGGAGCGGGCTGGATGGCGCCGGAGGAGTTGGCGAGGCGCATGTCTTGGGTCAACGTCCGGCTCGCGGTCAAAGCCATCGAGTCGCTAAAAGTGGCACTGGGCCCCGTCTCCACTAGGTGTGTCGAGGAGGCTCAAGCACGTGGGGCGATCCCGTCCGAACTGACCCCCGTTCGGACGGAATTCCTTATCGGCGCCCGGCCCCGAATCCTCCCTCGGGAGCCGCCGCCTCACCACTTGAGCCTTCTCGGAGAAATGCCCTCCGTGCCCTTTCAATCCGCACGGAGGCGTTTCCTGTACGGGCTGCTCCTGCACACTCTCCACTTTGCCATCTTCGTCTGCCGTCCGGACACGCCTTGGCGTACCATCCTGCCGTCCGGCGGAGGCGAAGGTCCCCATTGGAAGGCTCTCTACGCGGGAGTCTTCCCTTGTTCTATTGGGGACTTGGCCTGGAGGGTGTTGCACGGAGCAGTCCCGTGCAATAGGATTTTAAGTAGGTTTACGGACTCCCAGGCTGCTTGTCATTTTTGCGGCCTGGAGGAGTCCGTTTATCACATTTATGTTGAATGTGAGAGGTTGCAGCCCCTCTTTCATTATTTGAAGGGGCTGCTCCTCAATTTCTGGTTGCACTTCAGCCCCACGCTCCTGATCTACGGTCACCCGGTGCGGAGGGGAGAGGGTAGGTCGGAGGACCTCCTCGTAGGACTGCTCCTGGGCCTGGCCAAGAAAGCCATTAATTGGTCCAGGCAGCGGGCGATCGAGGGGGTCGTTCGGCCCGATTGCCTGCCTCTCTTCCGCGGCCATGTTCGCGCCCGGGTGGCCCTGGAGATGGAGCACGCGGTGTCCGCCGGCACGCTTGAGTTTTTCCGCGACCGGTGGGCGCCACAGGGACTGGAGTGCATCGTCACCCCGGACTTTCAAATTTTAATTTGATTTATTAAGTTTCATTTCAAGTTTTAATTGATTTACAGTAAATTTGCGTTCTGTCAAACCAAAAAGATCAACACCAGGTTATAGTCCAACAGCTTTATTTGAAATCACAAGCTTTCGGAGCTGCTGACTGAGGAGCAGCAGCAGCAGAGTGGTGGTCTCTGTGAGCAGGAAGAGGAGAAGGAGAAGGAGACCAGACAGCAGGCCACCACCAACAACCACTACTGAGGTGCCTGGAGAGAGAGGACAGGAGAGGAGAAGGAAAAGAAAAGAAGGCCAAGGCCATCAAACATCAGAGGAGAGGCCTTTCCACACTGCCTCCTCAATTGGCCTCCATTTTAGGAGAGGGAGAGAGGGGAGAAAACATCACAAACAAACATCATCTGTTTGGAAGGAGGAAGGAAGGAAAGAACATCATCTACAGGTGGGTGTGATTCTGGTGCACTCTCCCAGAGACTTTGTTTTGTAGGTGGGGGGAGGAAAGAAGAAAAGAGGGCCGGAACATCTAAGGGGTGTGTGTGTGTGGCTTCTGTAAAACCTAGGCCGCACACACCATATTAAACACCCCTTTCCCATTGCCTGACCTGGGACAGCTGGAGCTGCCTAGGTGAAGTCCCCAATTAATTTAATATTATTGGGCATCGTTAAGACCTGGTGCAGGACTGAGCCTGGGCATCTCCAGCTATCCCAGGTGAAGACATCTTCTCCCCCCACCAGAAGACCACCACCAAAGACTTGTATTACATCGGAGAGTGCACCCCCCTGCCAACACCCACCCACCCACCATCCTGAGTGGCGACCCTGCCCTTGCGGCTTCCCTCCTTCCACCCCCTCTCTCTCTCTCTTTGTCTCTTGTCTCTCTCTGCCTCTCTCTCCAAGAGGCACCTCATCTATTTTTAATTAAGTACCCATTGAGCAGAGGGGAGAAGGCCCCTCTCCCAATTCAATCAACTAAAGGGAGAGGTGTGCCTTCAATTTAAGAGCTCCCTCTGCTCAGGGGAAAACTAAAACAAAAAAAACCAAGGCCATTAACACCTTCAGGCCTGTGACTTGGGGTGAGTGTAGCCCTTAAAGAACCCTCCATTATGGCGACCACATCTTCGCCGGTGGCGGGGGCAGCGAGGACATACGCAAGCGTGGCAGCCGCGGCCACGGCCGCAGCCACGAGTCCTCCTGTTACCCCGTCACCTTTTACCCTCCTAACGAGGAAGAATGGGGTCAAGAGCTACACTCACCCCAACATGACTATAGAGGCGTGTGTAAAAGCCATGGCTGGGGTTGTCGGCCCTTCAGCCATCGTCGCCGCCTCTAAAATGTACGGCAAGGCTGTGTTCTTCCTGGGGTCGGAGCGGGCGGTGTCCCTGGCCATCGAGAAGGGGCTCACCGTGGGCGGGACCTTCCTGCCGGTGGACCCCCTTGAGGCCACCGCGCAAAGGATTGTGGTTTCCAACGTCCCGCCCTTTGTTCCGGGTGAGCTCCTCCTCCCCCACCTACGTCAACTGGGGGAGGTGAGGTCGGGGATCACACCCATCCCGCTCGGCTTCCGGGAAGCCAGCCTTCGGCACGTCTTCTCCTTCCGGCGCCAGCTTTTCGTCCGGCTGGCGCGGGAGGAGGACGCGGATGGCGCGTTCACGGTGCTCCACGGGGGGACCGCCCACCGCGTCTTCTGGACCTCGGACGGCGTGCGGTGCTACGCCTGTAAGGAGGTGGGGCACGTCCGCAAAAACTGCCCCGCCTCCAAGGCCGCCACGACACCTGGCGCGGCCAGGGTTGGCGCCGCCGCCCCCCCTCCCCCTGATACTGTCCGCGCGTCGACGGCGACGGATGCGCGGTCGAAATCGGAGGCCAACACCACCACGGCCTCCGGCGGGGAGGAGGGAGAGCGTCCGGGGGGAAGGAAGGCGCGTAGGAAAACTAAACACCTAAGGGCGGATCCCCTCGCGGAGGAAACATCGGAATTGACCGAACTCACGCCCGAGTACATGGCGGAGTTGGTCGGGACGCATGAGACTGGGGGGGTCCTCGTGCCCGGGCCCGCGACCGTGACCGCAACTGCTGAGGCAGCTGAATCAAGACCTGCGGCCGGGCTCGGGCCCGAGGGGCCCAAGAAACCCAGTCGTCGGAAGGGGGCAGAGAGGGAGGCCCCAGCAGACATGGAGGCCTCCCCCTCTCCGGGCCCCAACTTGTTAAAAAGAAAGCTCCGCCCCCAGCAGGAGGACTGCGAGGAGGAAGGTCCCTCCGCAAAAGGGGGGCAGTCGCCCGCCGCGGGTGCTGCGCCCCACCCCACCACCGTCATCGTCGCGCGCGATCGGCAGGGGTCGTCTGTCCCTCGGGAGGGTGAGACAGCCGAGTCTGTCCGACCTGTGCCTCCCGGGGATGGGGAAGAGACCCTGCCCGTGGGGGGGGGCGCGGAACAACCCGCGGAGGGAAATGTAGAACCTGAACCGTTGCTCCTCGCCGGGTCGGGCGTCCTGGGGACTGGGGCGGGCGAGGCCAAAAAGGCTGAAGCCGAGCCCGCCTTTTATAACCCAGACATCTCCCAAGGACTGCTCGACCTGGTGGAGGAGTGTAGCAATCCCCAGCCCGCTGGGTCGGAGGTTGGTGGCGGGGAGACGGAAAGCCCCCTGACTCCGTCTCTGTCGTTGGCGCCGGACGTGCTGGAGGAATTTGGGATTATTTTCTCCCCGGTTTCTCCGGTCGCCCCGGCGCCTGAGGCGGGGGGGGGCCCCGAACCGCCGCCGCCGCCTCCCGGCCCGGCGCCCCTGAAGGAGCCCAGGGTGGACTCCTCTGCCACCGATCCTGGGGGTGGGATCGTGACGGAGGCGGGGCCGGCCGGTGCGGCCGAGCCGTTCGCTGCACCCTGTGTGACGGACGGGTTGGCCGCCGGTGACGACCTCCCGGAGGAGGACGGGGACTCGGTGGGGGGCTTCGAGGACGATTTGGAGTCCATCGGCAGCGAGGTGATGGACGCCCTCGTGCCCTTCACCGACTCTCCCCTCATCCCCGTAGGGGAACTCCGGGATTTTATGGCCGTGAGCCAGGGTCGTCACAAGAAGATCCGGCTGGCCCTCGACAAGTGGTCGGAGCTGGCGCTGCTCGTCGTGTCCGTCCGCGCCGCCGTTAAAATCATGGGCGCGGACAAGGACGTTGGCCGGCTCGAGCTGCGTCGGCTCAAGAGTTTCCACACTGGGCTGCTGAGGGAGTGGCGGTCGTCAGTGACCGCCCTCCCTCCCCTCCGTTAGGTAGAGGTTGCACTATGCTTCTGAGATGAAGATAACCATAGCCAGCCTCAACATCAACGGCAGCAGGGAGGCGCGCCGTAGATTCAATAACTTCTCGGTCCTTCGGGACGGGAAATATGCGGTGTGCTTCCTGCAAGAAACCCACACCGTTCCGGGAGACGAGGCCACGTGGCTCCTGGAGTGGCAAGGAGGGGTCAGCATGAGTCACCTCTCCAACAATTCCTGTGGGGTGGCTGTCTTGCTGGCCCCGCATTTTCAGCCGGAGATCTTGAGGGTCAAGGAGCACGTGCCGGGCCGCTTGCTCCAGGTCACTGTTCGCCTGGGAGGCGTGCCGCTCCATTTAGTGAACGTGTACGCCCCCCGGACCGGTGCGCAGCAAGTGCGCTTCTTCGGAGAAGTGTCCGCTCTTCTGGGCTCCATCGACGTGGGCGAGTGCGTCATCCTCGGGGGGGATTTCAATTGTACCCTCGAGGCGTGGGACCGGTCGGGTCCCCCGCGAAGCCCGGCGGCGATGGAGAAGTTGCGGGACCTGGTCGGGTCCTTCGACTTGGTGGACGTCTGGCGAAATCTCCATCCCGACTCCAGCGCCTTCACGAGCGTGAGGTCTGGAGGAGGAAGGTCCAGAATCGACCGCCTTTACATTTCCCGGGCGTACGTCTCCTGCGTTCCGGCGGCTTCCATGCGGCCGGTGCCGTGCACGGACCACCACCTGGTGTGGGCGGAGCTCGCTCCGCTGCGCGCGCGCGGGGGGTCCGCGTACTGGCATTTTAACAACCTGCTGCTGGAGGACGCGCGGTTCCGGGATTCGTTTCGCCGGTTCTGGGCCGACTGGAGAAGGAAGCGGGGAGGCTTCCCCTCCTTGAGGCTATGGTGGGACGTGGGCAAGGCTCACGTCCGCGTCTTCTGTCAGGAGTACGCGAAGGGGTCGACCAAGAGGCGGGAGGCCCGGGTCGGGCGATTGGAGAAAGAAGTGCTCGACCTGGAGTCCCGTCTCGGTCAAGTCGTCGAGGACCCGGCCCTGCGGAAGGTGTACGAAGAGAAGAAGGGCGCGCTGAAGGACCTGCAGCTGGTCGGGTCCCGAGGCGCGTACGTGAGGTCGCGGATCCAGTTCCTGCGGGACCTGGACCGCGGCTCCCCCTTCTTCTACTCGCTGGAAAAAAGACGGGGGGTCCGTAAGCAGCTCTTGGGGCTGCTGGCCGACGACGGATCTCTGGTCTCGGATCCGGAGGGCATCAGCGCGGAGGCCCGGGCCTATTACGGGGCTCTGTTCTCTTCGGATCCGTCCAGCGAGGATGCGCACAGAGTTTTGTGGGAGGACCTGCCGAAGGTCGGCCCGGAGGGCGCCGAGAATTTAGAAGCTCCGCTAAGCCTGGCGGAGCTGACCGGCGCCCTGCGCCAGCTCTCGAGGGGCAAGTCCCCGGGGCTGGACGGGCTGACCGTGGAGTTCCACAGGGCGTTCTGGGACGTCTTGGGGGACGACTACGCGCGGGTCCTGGGGGAAAGTCTGGCGACCGGGGAGATGCCCCTCTCTTGGCGCAGGGCGGTCATCGTCCTGCTGCCCAAGAAGGGCGATCTCCGCCTACTTAAGAACTGGCGCCCGGTCTCCCTCCTCAGCACGGACTACAAAATTTTCGCCAGGGCTATGTCTGCTCGCCTTGGCACCGTGCTGGCCCGCATGATCCACCCCGACCAGTCCTACACGGTCCCGGGCCGGAGTATCCACGATAACATCCATCTGGTCCGGGATCTGGTCCACCATTCCCAGAGGGCTGGTCTGTCGGTCGCCTTCCTTTCCCTGGATCAGGAGAAGGCGTTCGACAGGGTGGATCACGAGTATCTTTTCGGGACTCTGCGCGCGTTCGGGTTCGGGACGCATTTCGTCGCCCGGATCCGACTTCTGTATGCCGCCGCGGAGTGTCTGATTAAAGTTAACGGGTCTTTGACGGCGCCCCTTCGCTTCGGGAGGGGGGTGCGTCAGGGATGCCCCATGTCCGGTCAGTTATACGCCGTTTGCGTGGAGCCTTTCCTGCGCCTCTTGCGGAAGAGGTTGACGGGACTGGCTCTGCAAGGGCCGGGCGTGGAGGTGGTCCTCTCGGCTTACGCCAATGACGTGCTCCTCGCGGTCACGGATCCCGTCGACTTGCGGAGGATGCGAGAATGCCAGCAGATTTACTCGGACGCATCCTCCGCCAAGATCAACTGGGAGAAATGTTCTGGACTCCTGGTGGGCCCATGGCGGGTGGACTCCCTGCCGGAGGAGTTCGGGCCTTTCGCCTGGAGCACCACGCACCTCCTCTACCTGGGAGTCTACCTCAGCCCGGCCGAGGACGCCTGGCCGGCGAACTGGCAAGAGCTGGAGGCCAAAGTCACCGCTCGCCTAGGACGCTGGACAGGACTGCTCCGAGTGTTGTCCTACAGGGGTCGAGCGCTGGTCATAAACCAGCTGGTGGCCGCCATGTTGTGGTACCGGTTGATCACTTTGATCCCTCCCCCTGCGTTTGTCGCCAAGATGCAGAAGAAGCTCGTCGACTTCTTCTGGGACAAAAGGAAGCACTGGGTCTCTGCCGCGGTTTTGAGTCTCCCGCTTAGGGAGGGCGGTCAGGCGCTGGTGTGCCTTCGCACCCAGGCGGCGACTTTCCGTCTTCAGACGCTGCAGAGATACCTGTACGTGGAGAATCCTCCTAGGTGGCGTGCGCTGGCGACGTATTTCTTCCGCCAGCTGCACGGCCTCAATTACGACACGCAGCTCCTGTTTGTGAGAGTGGGTGGCACGCGTGCCAGCCTGCGGGAGCTGCCTGTCTTCTACCAGGAACTGCTATGGGTTTGGAACAGCGTCGCCTCCGAGCGCAGTTCTCCCCCGTCAGGAGCGGCGGCCGTCCTTCGGGAGCCGCTGTTCAGGAATCCGCACCTCCACGACCGCGGGTTCGGCTGGCTGGCGGAGGGCAGGGCTGTGCCCGGTAAGGTGACCAGAGTCGGGGACCTGCTCGATGGCGGAGGAGCGGGCTGGATGGCGCCGGAGGAGTTGGCGAGGCGCATGTCTGGGTCAACGTCCGGCTCGCGGTCAAAGCCATCGAGTCGCTAAAAGTGGCACTGGGCCCCGTCTCCACTAGGTGTGTCGAGGAGGCTCAAGCACGTGGGGCGATCCCGTCCGAACTGACCCCCGTTCGGACGGAATTCCTTATCGGCGCCCGGCCCCGAATCCTCCCTCGGGAGCCGCCGCCTCACCACTTGAGCCTTCTCGGAGAAATGCCCTCCGTGCCCTTTCAATCCGCACGGAGGCGTTTCCTGTACGGGCTGCTCCTGCACACTCTCCACTTTGCCATCTTCGTCTGCCGTCCGGACACGCCTTGGCGTACCATCCTGCCGTCCGGCGGAGGCGAAGGTCCCCATTGGAAGGCTCTCTACGCGGGAGTCTTCCCTTGTTCTATTGGGGACTTGGCCTGGAGGGTGTTGCACGGAGCAGTCCCATGCAATAGGATTTTAAGTAGGTTTACGGACTCCCAGGCTGCTTGCCATTTCTGCGGCCTGGAGGAGTCCGTCTATCACATTTATATTGAGTGTGAGAGGTTGCAGCCCCTCTTTCATTATTTGAAGGGGCTGCTCCTCAATTTCTGGTTGCACTTCAGCCCCACGCTCCTGATCTACGGTCACCCGGTGCGGAGGGGAGCGGGTAGGTCGGAGGACCTCCTCGTAGGACTGCTCCTGGGCCTGGCCAAGAAAGCCATTAATTGGTCCAGGCAGCGGGCGGTCGAGGGGGTCGTTCGGCCCGATTGCCTGCCTCTCTTCCGCGGCCATGTTCGCGCCCGGGTGGCCCTGGAGATGGAGCACGCGGTGTCCGCCGGCACGCTTGAGTTTTTCCGCGACCGGTGGGCGCCGCGGGGGCTGGAGTGCATCGTCACCCCGGACTTCCAAATTTTGATTTGATTTATTAAGTTTCATTTAAAGTTTTAATTGATTTACAGTAAATTTTGATTTGTCCAACCTGATTTGTCCAACCAAAAAGATCAACACCAGGTTATAGTCCAACAGTTGGACTATAACCTGGTGTTGTACGACCTCTCAATTCTATTTATGAAGCCCAGGATCCCATATGCTTTTTTAACCACAATCGCAACCTGCCCTGCCACCTTCAACGATTTGTGCACACAAACCCCCAGGTCTTTCTGTTCATGCACCCACTTTAGAATTGTTCCCTTTAGCTTATATTGCCTCTCCTCATTCTTCCTACCAAAATGTATTATTTTGCACTTTTCTGCATTAAATTTCATCTGCCGCGTGTCCGCCCATTCCACCAGCCTGTCTATGTCCTCTTGAAGTCTATCACTGTCCTCCTCACTGTTCACTATACTTCCAAGTTTTGTGTCATCTGCAAATTTTGAAATTGTGCCCTGTACACCCAAGTCTAAGTCATTAATATACATCAAGAAAAGCAGTGGTCCTAGAACCAACCCCTGGGGAACACCACTGTATACCCTCCTCCAGTCTGAAAAACAACCATTCACCACTACTCTCTGTTTCCTGTCACTGAGCCAATGTCTTATCCATGCTGCCACTGGCCCTTTGGGAGTAAAAATACTACTTTTTTCCCTCTGTGGAATTTATTGTTAGTTTCAGACAACAACAATAACTTGTATTTATAAAGCGCCTTTAACGTAGTAAAACGTCCCAACGCTCTTCACAGTATGTGTTGTAAAGCAAAATTTGACACCAAGTCCCATAAGGAGAGGTTAGGGCAGATGGTCAAAGCGGTTGGTTTTAAGGAGCATCTTAAAGGAGGACAGAGAGGTGGAGAGGTTTAGGGAGGGAATTCCAGAGCTTAGGGCCTCTGCAGCTGAAGGCACGGCCACCAATGGTGGAGCGATTAAAATCGGGGATGCGCAAGAGGCCAGAATTAGAGGAGCGCAGATATCTCAGAGGGTTGTAGGGGCTGGAGGAGATTACAGAGATTTGTTTTCAACACATTGTTGTCAATTTCTCATCTGTCTTCACTGACATCAAAGTCCCCGTGCGGGTTAATCTTGAGGCCTGTAAGAAATGTGTCCCAGCCGCTCTCTTCCATGGTTCAGAGCTCCTAGACACGGAACAGAAGGCTCCTTTACAACTGTGTTTAGAGTCGGGAAGAACAACGGTGAATGCTGGAAACGTGCTGTCAAATCAGAGATTGGTGTCAAACTGCGATCTGTTCCTGACTGAAAGTGAAACAGCAGGTTTAAGTTTCCAGTCTAAAAATGACTGGTAATTCTTACACGAAGATTTAACATGTTTATATCAAATAAATCAGCTTTGTGTCAAACACACAGTGTGTCAAATATTTGATTTCTCCAAGATAAGAGACTAATTGATGTCCTGTTACCGACTGCTCCATTTTTGGGCCTTTTCTCCTTTCCAACTCTAGATCATTTCAGTTTTCATACCTTCGGTTACTCTCATGGACAAGTCCCAGCTCCCCATACATTCCAGAGTGCCTCTCCCAGCCTTGGTATCCAGGGAAGGTAGCGGTAACACGCCCGGGATCACTAAACACAAAACCCAGTCTGTTAATCACTGCCAGCTACTGGGCTTAGTGTGTGACCCACAGCATCTCTCTCACCTTCGATGTGTGAATAGAGCATCACGCCTCAGAACCTGGTTCAAATTTAAATTTGAATCCACTCAGCAAATGTATTTAAAAAAGATGAACAAGTAAACAGATCACATCAAACAATTAGCAAAGGTTTAGAGTCAATAAGATGAACAATTAAACACATCACGGCCCAATATTCCAGCTCTATATTCACAGGAGTAAGTCTGTTATCTAACTCCTCGAGTGGACAGAATACAGAAAGATCCCAGCTCTAAGAAACCCTCAGATCATTTGTAATCATTGTCTCCTGCAATGGCTCCTCTTCCTGCTCCCGCACTGTTAGAATATTTTAAAGTGGCCCAAATGGTCGGGGTATCCCAGCGTGCTTTGCTTGACCATTCTAGCCAGAGAGTGAATGTGGAGAAAAGGGGAAGTTGAATCTTGTCTCTGTGTGTGAGCAGAAGACAGTTTGGAAACTCAAAGACAGAGAATACTGAAATGATAAACACCCAGGTCAAGAGAAGGCCGTTACCGAGATAAGGGAGGCGGTTGCTCAGAGAGCCACATATCTAAAGACCCAATAACACTGGAAATTGCTCGGGCAGTAGACTTGTTGATACCGTGCGGGGCCAGGGGTAAGTTCATATTCTGATAACAGAAGCTTACACATTCCTAACAGGGACACGCTGTTTCTTCAGCCCAGATAAGAGCTGAGATCTGGAAATACAGGGCAATACATGCCACAACCCATCCGTGGTTAACGCAGTGTCAGGATGGGGGTGGGATTAATGACTAAGACATAAGGAGAGCAACGCCTCGATTTTAAAATTCTCATCCTTGTTTTCAAATCCCTCCAGGGCCCCACTCCTCCCTATCGATGTAACCTCCTCCAGCCCTACAATCCTCCGAGATCTTTGCGCTCCTCCAATTCTGCATCTTGCCCATCCCCTATTATAATCACTCCACCATCGGCGGGCGTGCTTTCAGCTGCCAAGGCCCTGAGTTCTGGAATTCCCTCCATAAACCTCTCTTTCCCCAGTCCCTAACCCTAACCCCAGCCCCTGACCCTAACCCCAGCCCCTAACCCTAACCCCAGCCCCTGACCCTAACCCCAGCCCCTGACCCTAACCCCAGCCCCTGACCCTAACCCCAGCCCCTAACCCCAGCCCCTGACCCCAGCCCCTCACCCCAGCCCCTAACCCTAACCCCAGCCCCTGACCCTAACCCCAGCCCCTAACCCTAACCCCAGCCCCTGACCTCTAACCCCAGCCCCAACACCTAATCCCAGCCCCTAACCCCAGCCCTGAACCCTAACCCCAGCCCCTAACCCCAGCTGCTAACACCTAATCCCAGCCCCTAACCCCAGCCCTGAACCCTAACCCCAGCCTCTAACCCCAGCCCCTAACCCTAACCCCAGCCCCTGACCTCTAACCCCAGCCCCAACACCTAATCCCAGCCCCTAACCCCAGCCCTGAACCCTAACCCCAGCCCCTAACCCCAGCTGCTAACACCTAATCCCAGCCCCTAACCCCAGCCCTGAACCCTAACCCCAGCCCTCCTAACCCCAGCCCCTAACCCTAACCCCAGTCCCAACACCTAATCCCAGCCCCTAACCCCAGCCCTGAACCCTAACCCCAGCCCCTAACCCCAGCTGCTAACACATAATCCCAGCCCCTAATCCCAGCCCCTGACCTCTAACCCCAGCCCCTGACCCTAACCCCAGCCCGGAACCCTAACCCCAGCCGCTAACACCTAACCCCAGCCTCTGACCTCTAACCCCAGCCCCTGACCCTAACCGCAGCCCGGAACCCTAACCCCAGCCGCTAACACCTAACCCTAACCCCAGCCCCTAACCCCAGCCCTGAACCCTAACCCCAGCCCCTAACCCCAGCCCTGAACCCTAACCCCAGCCCCTAACCCCAGCCGCTAACACCTAACCCCAGCCCCTAATCCCAGCCCCTGACCTCTAACCCCAGCCCCTAACCCTAACCCCAGCCCCTAACACATAATCCCAGCCCCTAACCCTTACCCCAGCCCCTAACCCCAGACCCTAACCCCAGCCCCTGACCCCAGCCCCTAACCGTAACCCCAGCCCCTGACCCTAACCCCAGCCCCTAACCCTAACCCCAGCCCCTGACCTCTAACCCCAGCCCCAACACCTAATCCCAGCCCCTAACCCCAGCCCCTGACCTCTAACCCCAGCCCCTAACCCTAACCAAGGATTATTGACAGGGATCAATGGAGGAGCTAAAGACCTGATAAAGGAAGTATTTGAAACAATTATCTCGATTGAAGAAATAGTGCAAGGTCTGTTAGTAACAAGTCAGAAGTGCCGAGTGGATGATCCATATCGGCCCACTCCTGAGGTCCCCACCATCACAGAAGCCAGTCTTCAGCCAATTTGATTCACTCCACGTGATATCAAGAAATGGCTGAGCGCACTGGATACAGCTAAGGCTATGGGCCCCGACAACATCTCCGCTATCGTGCTGAAGACTTGTGCTCCAGAACTAGCCATGCCTCTAGCTAAGCTGTTCCAGTACAGCTACAACACTGGCATCTACCCGACAATGTGGAAAACTGCCCAGGTATCTCCTGTCCACAAAAAGTAGGACAAATCCAATCCAGCCAATTACCGCCCCATCAGTCAACTCTCAATCATCAGCAAAGTGATGGAAGGTGTCAACGACTGTGTTATCAAGCGGCACTTACTCACCAATAACCTGCTCACTGATGCTCAGTTTGGGTTCCGCCAGGATCACTCGGCTCCCGACCTCATTACAGCCTTGGTCCAAACATGGACAAAAGAGCTGAATTCCAGAGGAGAGATGAGAGTGACTGCCCTTGACATCAAGGCAGCATTTGACCGAGTGTGGCATCAAGGAGCCCTAGTAAAACTGCAGTCAATGGGAATCAGGGGGAAAACTCTCCACTGGCTGGAGTCATACCTAGCACAAAAGAAGATGGTTGTGGTGGTTGAAGGTCAATCATCACAGCCCCAAGACATCGCTGCAGGAGTTCCTCAGGGCAGTGTCCTAGGCCCAACCATCTTCAGCTGCTTCATCAATGACCTTCCCTCCAACATAAGGTCAGAAATGGGGGTGTTCGCTGATGACTGCACAGTATTCAGCGACAATTACAACTCCACAGAAAATGAAGCAGTCCATGCCCGCATGCAACAAGACCTGGACGACATTCAGGCTTGGGCTGATAAGTGGCAGGTAACATTCACGTCACAGAAGAGCCGCTTGACATTCAACGGCATTACCATCGCCGACTCCCCCACCATCAACAACCTGGGGGTCACCATTGTCCAGAAACTTAACTGGACCAGCCACATAAATACTGTGGCAACAAGAGCAGGTCAGAGGCTGGGTATTCTGCGGCGAGTGTCTTACCTCCTGACTCCCCAAAGCCTTTCCACCATCTACAAGGCACAAGTAAGGAGTGTGATGGAATACTCTCCACTTGCCTGGATGAGTGCAGCTCCAACAAGACACAAGAAGCTCGACACCATCCAGGACAAAGCAGCCCACTTGATTGGCACCCCATCCACCACCTTAAACATTCACTCCCTCCACCACCGGCGTACTGTGGCTGCAGTGTGTACCATCTACAAGATGCACTGCAGCAACTCGCCAAGGCTTCTTTGGCAGCACCTCCCAAACCCGCCACCTCTTCCACCCAGAAGGACGAGGGCAGCAGGCGCATGGGAACACCACCACCTTCAAGTTCCCCTCCAAGCCACACACCATCCCGACTGAGAAGGAAATCGCCGATCCTTCATCGTCGTTGGGTCAAAATCCTGGAACTCCCTCCCGAACAGCACTGTGGGAGAACCTTCACCACACGGACTGCAGCGGTTCAAGAAGGTGACTCACCACCACCTTCTCTTGGGCAATTAGGGATGGACACTAAATGCTGGCCTTTCCAGCGATGCCCACATCCCATAAACGAATAAAAAATATCCCCCAAGCCCTGCAAGTTTAACCTCGCGTCACAATCGGCCCCAGCGCTCTTGAGCTGGTCACCAGGTCCCGCCCTCTTGCTGCGCCGCCATTGGTTGGAGGACCCGCGGCCCGGTCGGTCCTCTGACCCCGCCCCGCTCTTCCTATTGGTCCGAGCTCCCGTCAATCACCCGGGCAGTGTGAGCTGAGCATGCGCGGACCTTGGCAGCAGCCGCTGACACATCAGGTGAGAGAGCTCAGGGAGCGGGTTAATAAACCCCGGGGGGACGCGGGCTGCACACACCCCGAGTGCGGCCCCAGGCCCCATTATTAAAACACTCAACATTATCCGCCCGCCGCTTCCCGGTTTCTCCCGATTCGCTCAGCAAAGGGGCCCCGCGCCAAACTCCGGGACAGACAGGAAGTCAGGGAGCGTCTGTCAGTGGAGGAGAAATGGTGACTGGTCAGGGAGCGTCTGTAAATGGAGGGAAAATTGTGACTGGTCAGGGAGCGCCTGTAAATGGAGGGGAAATGGAGACTGGTCAGGGAGTGTCTGTAAATGGAGGAGAAATGGTGACTGGTCAGGGAGCGTCTGTAAATGGAGGATAAATGGTGACTGGTCAGGCAGCGGACGTAAATGGTGACTGGTAAGGGAGCGTCTGTAAATGGAGGAGAAATGGTGACTGATCAGGGAGCGTCTGTAAATGGAGGAAAAATGGTGATTGGTCAGGGAGCATCTGTAAATGAATGAGAAATGATTCATTATTTTGGGGTTTGGTTTATGTGAATAAATATATTACTAATTTGAATTAGACTCTTTCCGTGCCCCAGCTCCTGTAAATACTGGCTGGAAAGGGGCCGGACTCTCAGGAGGCTCCACACCGCTGACTGCTCGTGTGTCAGTGATCTCCCATCAGATTAATGTGCGTCTGCTGTGTGTGTGTTTAACAAAGTGCCCAAAGCAGTTCAAAAGGTGGGGAACCAGTGAGTGTAGAACTGAACCCATTCAGATTCAGCACCTTCAGGGGAGGAGAGGGAGGGGAACCAGTGAGTGTAGAACTGAACCCAGCCAGAGTAAGCACCTTCAGCGGAGGAGAGGGAGGGGAACCAGTGAGTGTCGAACTGAACCCAGCCAGAGTCAGCACCTTCAGGGGAGGAGAGGGAGGGGAACCAGTGAGTGTCGAACTGAACCCAGCCAGAGTCAGCACCTTCAGGGGAGGAGAGGGAGGGGAACCAGTGAGTGTAGAACTGAACCCAGCCAGACTCAGGGGAGGAAGAAAACTGGGAGCTGAGGAATAAATTTGGAGATGGTGCAATGGGTTTGAATTTCAGCACAGGGAGGAGGGAGAGTGTGTGGGACAGGGATTTACAGCTTTTGGGGAACAAGAGAGGAAAGAATGTTCCACTAGAATGAAACTAGAATTGTCTGTTCTGAATTTCTGTCCTGTACTTACAGTGATGATTTTTGTAAACTCCTTTTACAGGGTATTAGAAGGGGAGGATTTACAGACGGGAAACTCAAACCAAACATCACAACAAGATCTGACAGAGTCACTCCATTTATCAGGACCAGAATATCATCGGCCTTTGAATGTGGAAGGAGAAATGTTTGTCTGTTCTGTCTGTGGGAAAAGATTTCAAACATCAGTGTGACTGGAAAAGCACCGAGACACAGACACCCGAGTGAGAGTGTTCCAGTGCACTGACTGTGGAAAGAGCTTTAACCAGTTATACAGACTGAAAAAACATCGCACCGTTCACAGTGGGGAGAAACCGTACACGTGTTCTGTGTGTGGATGAGGCTTCAACTGATCATCCAACCTGGAGAGTCACAAGGACACCCTCACTATGGAGAAACCGTGGAAATGTGGGGACTGTGGGAAGGGATTCAATTACCCGTCTGAGCTGGAAATTCATCAACGCAGTCACACTGGGGAGAGGCCGTTCACCTGCTCCGAGTGTGGGAAGGGTTTCACTCACTCATCCAGCCTCACTGCACACCAACTTGTTCACTCTAATAAGAGACCGTTTAAATGTTCTGACTGTGAGAAGAGCTTTAAAAGCAGAAAGCATCTGATGCAACACCAACGCACTCACACCGGGGAGAGGCCGTTCACCTGCTCCGTGTGTGGGAACAGATTCACAAATTCATCCAACCTGCGGACACACCAGTCAGTTCACACTGGGGAGAAGCAGTTCACCTGCTCCGTGTGTGGGAAGAGATTCACTCAGTCATCCCACCTCGCTGCACATCAACTTGTTCACACTGGTAAGAGACCATTTAAATGTTCTGACTGTGAGCAGAGCTTTAAGAGCAAAAGGGATCTGCTTAATCACCAATGCATTCACACCGGGGAGAGGCCATTTACCTGCTCCGAGTGTGGGAAGGGATTCACTCAGTCATCCAATCTGCTGAGACACCGTCGTATTCACACTGGGGAGAGGCCGTTCACCTGCTCCGTGTGTGGGAAGGGATTCACTCATTCATCCAACCTGCTGACACACCAGCATGTTCACACTGGAAAGAGGCCGTTCACCTGCTCCGTGTGTGGGAAGGGATTCACTCGTTCATCCCACCTGCTGAGACACCAGCAAGTTCACAAGTAACTGCAGGGCTTGGATTATGCTTTTATTGCTGCTGTTAATCACATCCAGAACTGAACCATGTTCATTCTGACAGTTGGGGTTTGTTTCTGCTGATCTAAACTCCAGGCCAGTTATTGGAGTTATTAATATTCTGGATATCTGAATAAATCAGTTTTGCTTCAAATACACAATGTGTCGAGTATTTGATTTCTCCAAGATAAGAGGAGACTAATTGATGTCCTGTTACTGACTGCTCCATTTTTGGGCCTTTTCTCCTTTCTAACTCTAGATTATTTCAGTTCTCATACCTTCGGTTACTCTCATGGACAAGTCCCAGCTCCCCATACATTCCAGAGTGCCTCTCCTAGCCTTGGTATCCAGGGAAGGTATCGGTAACACGCCCAGGATCACTAAGCACAAAACCCAGTCTGTTAATCACTTTCAGCTACTGGGCTTAGAGTGTGACCCACAGCATCTCTCTCACCTTCGATGTGTGAATAGAGCATCGCGCCTGCAAACTGCGTTTTGAATTTGCCCTTGCCCTGGGTTTTCCGATGAGCTTGTCCTGGGGCCCAGTGGGCTTTCACTGCTCCGGGGTATTTCCGGGCATGTCCTCACTGCCCCTGGAATTCCCACACATTGCCCCCTGGGTGTGAGGCCAGCGCTCTGTGCCTTTAAACACTGGAGTGAAGCCGAGTCCTGCAGGCACACAGTCACCAGGAGGAGTTTCTAACTGTCCGGACCGACCTCTCGGGGAGATTATCCCACTTTTGGGCCGGTTGTGGTTTCTTCCCATTGTCCCGTTGCTTGTTCCCTTGGATTGGATCTTTATTTGTTCCCTTTGGTTTGGTTTCAGTTTCACTGCTGGACCCACCACTCAAAGCACTTTGTCTGATCTGCCCCCGGGAATGAGCAGACTCCTCCCTCACCTCCCACACTGCACCATCTATGTTTAAATGAGGGGAGAGTGTAAACCCGGGGAGTCCGCCGGATTCACCGGGCGAAATGTACCAGTGGCAGCGATGGACCAGGAGTGGAGTTTCAGCCCCGATATCTCACTCCCTCCACACAAGTCCAGATCAGCATCAGCCCCCCGCCCCGGGTTCACCTCCTCCACCCCTTGAAGCCCAATCGGGTGAAAGAAGGACACCCTCTGTATAAAGAGACTCCTTGTGTTCTCTCCCACCACTCGAATCCCTCAGATATCTGGGAAGTGCACAGACTCACAGCTAAGGGTTCGACAGTCAATGGAAACACCAGGGGGGCAATGGACCCCCTGCCCAGAACCCTGAACGGTTCAAAAGGGACAGACCCAATCCCATTGGTGATCATTAAAGGTGGAGGGTGAGAGCACAGTGAGGAGACCCACTGAGTGAATGTTTCAAACCCCATCGACTCCAGCACCATCTCCAGAGAGACTCTCAACTCGGGACAAAGTCTTCTGAGAATGAACGGAGAGGGCAGGGGCTGGGATCTGCCACAGAACCTGCAGCCTGGGGAGCGTTTAATAGTCATCGGATCAAACCTTCCTCGCAAACAGTGGACAACCATCAACCGCCTCAGAAACGGTCATGGTAGATGCTGCCACCTTCTCCATAGATGGAAGATTAAAGCATCCCCATCATGTGACTGTGGAGCTCCTAATCAGACCCTGGAGCCCATCATTGAGCACTGCCCTCAGAGGAAATTCACAGGCAGCCGACAAGATACCCACGCTGTTACACAGGAAGCTTTGGCCTGGATATCTGACTTAGATATTGACATTTGATTTGCTACTATCATACGAAAAAAGAATAAGAAGATCAGACTTTATCTGAGAGTCTCCTTCAGACAGAGTCTGTCTGATCGGGTGGGGATCGGCGAATCAGACCCATTCAGGTGAAGGTTTACACAATATCTTTGAATCACCATTGAGAGGGGAGGTGGGTCTGTCCCCAGGAACCCTGGTCTGTTACAGGATAAGGGAGATGGGTCTGTGGGGTCTGTCCCCAGGAACCCTGGTCTGTTACAGGATAAGGGAGATGGGTCTGTTGAGTCTGTCCCCAGGAACCCTGGTCTGTTACAGGATAAGGGAGATGGGTCTGTGGGGTCTGTCCCCAGGAACCCTGGTCTGTCACAGGATAAGGGAGATGGGTCTGTCCCCAGGAACCCTGGACTGTTACAGGATAAGGGAGATGGGTCTGTGGGGTCTGTCCCCAGGAACCCTGGTCTGTCACAGGATAAGGGAGATGGGTCTGTCCCCAGGAACCCTGGTCTGTTACAGGATAAGGGAGATGGGTCTGTGGGGTCTGTCCCCAGGAACCCTGGTCTGTCACAGGATAAGGGAGATGGGTCTGTCCCCAGGAACCCTGGTCTCTTACAGTATAAGGGAGATGGGTCTGTGGGGTCTGTCCCCAGGAACCCTGGTCTGTCACAGGATAAGGGAGATGGGTCTGTCCCCAGGAACCCTGGTCTGTTACAGGATAAGGGAGATGGGTCTGTGGGGTCTGTCCCCAGGAACCCTGGTCTGTCACAGGATAAGGGAGATGGGTCTGTCCCCAGGAACCCTGGTCTCTTACAGTATAAGGGAGATGGGTCTGTGGGGTCTGTCCCCAGGAACCCTGGTCTGTTACAGGATAAGGGAGATGGGTCTGCAGGGTCTGTCCCCAGGAACCCTGGTCTGTTACAGGATAAGGGAGATGGGTCTGTGGGGTCTGTCCCCAGGAACCCTGGTCTGTTGCAGCATAATACATTTTTCAAACATGATTTCCCTTTCATAAAACCATGTTGACTCTGCCTAATCATATTATCAAAAGAACCAAAGGCGACATGAGGAAAAACTTTTTTACGCAGCGAGTGGTTAGGATCTGGAATGCACTGCCTGAAAGGGTGGTGGAGGCAGATTCAATCACGGCTTTCAAAAGGGAATTGGATAAGTATCTGAAGGAAAGAAATTTGCAGGGTTACGGGGAAAGGGCGGGGGAGTGGGACTAGCTGAAGTGATCTTGCAGAGAGCCGACACGGGCTCGACGGGCTGAATGGCCTCCTTCTGTGCTGTAACCATTCTATGATTCTAAGCTTATATTGTGGTTAATAACAGACAAACCCTGTTCTTTCCCCTGATCTGATTACAGATTCCAACCAGTCGATTCAGTGGATGGAATGTCTTATCAGTGTTGCCATGGCGACCTGTCTGCAGTGAATCGCCTGTTTGAGTTTCTAATTCAGACTAAACTTCTCTTTCCCACAATACACATTATATCAGTAATTTGATCTCAATGTATTTCAGCCATGTTATGTTGATATCTCAAATCTACAGGGAGATCAGATACACAAATCTTTAAAAGTTGGAGGACAAGTTTATAAAGTGGTTTAAAAATGTTACCGAGGTTTTTTATAAATGGGGCGTAGAAAACAAAACCATCGGTTCGGCTGCAGTTAGAATAAGTTTTGGGCATCTTACACTAGGAAGGATGTCGGGGCCACAGAGAGGCTGCAGAATAAATTCACTGAGGTTATACCACGGATGAGAGGCTTTAGTTATCAGAGAATCAGAGAACGATACAGCACAAAAGGTGGCCATTCGGCCCATCATGCTTGTGCCAGCTCTTTGGGAGAGCTATCCAATTAGACCCACTCCCTTGCTCTTTCCCCATATCCCGGTAAATGTTTTCCCTTCAAATATTTATCCAATTCCCTTTTGAAAGTTACTCTTGAATCTGCTTCCTCCACCCTTTCAGGCAGTGCATTTCAGATCATCATAACTCGCTGGGTAAAGAAATGTTTCCTCATGATGACCTGTCTGCAGTGAAGCGCCTGTTTGAGTTTCTAACTGAGGCGAACTTCTCTTTCCCAGGAGGAGAGACGAGAGAAACTGGGGCACTTCTCATTAGAACAAAGCAGGGTGAGAGGAGATGTGAGCGAGGTGTTTAAACTTGATCAACGACACCGACCAAAATATCAGAGACACTCCCTGTCCTTCAGGATCTGTGTCCAGGGGAGAAGCTGATGGGTTTATCAGATCATCTATGGGTTAAATGTTATGCTCATGGAGCTGAGCCCCTAGCGTCAGCATCAAACACTCTCCAGTCGGGTACAGCACGGGTTAGATACAGAGTAAACCCATCAGCCGCTCCCCGACACAGATACTGAGGGACAGGGCATGCCCGGGACAATGACATTTCTCACTCAATAAGGTATAAATTGATCCTGTACCTCTCCCCATTAATCCTGGGCTCCACACGGGGCGAATCCTGCTCCTGTTTCCCTTCCTGTAACAGCACTGAGCTAAACCCAGCCCATAATGATGCCATTAGACGGGAACTGAGTAGGTCTGATTGGACAACGTTCCTGGGAGGACTGGAGGTAGATAAACAATGGCAAGCATTTAAAGATAGAATGACAAAATTGCAAAAATTGTTTATACCAATCTGGCATAAAAGGACATCTAAAAAGGTGACTCAACCGTGGATAACAGGGGAAATTAGAGACAGCATAAAATCCAAAGATAGGGCATATAAAATAGCCAAAAAAAGCGCCAGAGCGGAAGAGTGGGAACAGTTTAAGATAGAGCAAAGAAGGACAAAGGGCTTAATCAAGAGGGGCAAAATAGCTTACGAAAGCAAGCTGGCGGAAAATATAAAAACTAACTCCAAAAGCTTTTATAAGTACATCAAGAGGAAAAGACTGGTGAAAACCAAAGTTGGTCCATTGCAGTCAGATACGGGGGAATATATAATGGGAAATAAGGAAATGGCAGACCAACTAAATGCATACTTTGGGTCAGTCTTTACGAAGGAAGACACAAAAAACCTCCCTGGGATATCGGGAAAAATAGGGACAATGGCAAACGAGGAACTGACGCAAATCAATATCTCTCAGGATTTGGTGTTAAGGAAGCTAAAGGGATTGAAGGCGGACAAATCCCCAGGGCCTGATAACATGCATCCTAGGGTACTGAAGGAGGTGGCCCTAGAGATAGCGGATGCACTAAGTATGATTTTTCAGAATTCATTAGACTCGGGAACAGTGCCCATGGATTGGAGGGTAGCTAACGTTACCCCACTATTCAAAAAGGTGGGTAGGGAAAAAGCAGGTAATTACAGACCTGTAAGCCTTACATCAGTTGTGGGCAAAATGCTGGAGTCCATCATTAAGGATGAAATAGCGGAGCACTTAGCAAATGGGGACAGGATAGGACAGAGTCAACATGGATTTACAAAGGGTAAATCGTGCTTGACTAATCTATTGGAATTTTTTGAGGGAGTAACTGGTAAAATAGATGGGGGAGAGCCAGTAGATGTGGTGTACCTGGACTTCCAAAAGGCCTTCGACAAGGTCCCACATAAAAGATTAGCATGGAAAATTGAAGCTCATGGGATAAAGGGAAAAGTATTGACGTGGATAGAGAACTGGCTGTCAGATAGAAAACAGAGAGTTGGAATAAACGGCTCATTTTCTGAATGGCAGGCAGTAACAAGTGGGGTACCACAGGGATCTGTCCTGGGTCCCCAGCTGTTCACAATTTACATTAATGACCTGGATCAGGGAGTCGGATGCAGCATTTCCAAATTTGCAGACGACACTAAACTAGGAGGGGGGGTGGGCTCAGAGGAGGAGACCAGGAAGCTCCAGAGCGATTTGGACAGACTGGGTGATTGGGCAGATAAATGGCAGATGCACTATAATGTGGACAAGTGCGAAGTTATCCACCTTGGGTGCAGGAACGGGAGGGCAAATTATTATTTAAATGGCAATAAATTGGGAGAGGGGGAAGTACAGAGAGACCTGGGTGTTCTTGTACACCAGTCACTGAAGGCGAGCATGCAGGTGCAACAGGCGATCAAGAAGGCAAACGGTATGCTGGCCTTCATAGCAAAAGGGTTGGAATACAGGAACAGGGATACCTTGCTGCAGCTGTACAGGGCACTGGTGAGACCACACCTCGAGTACTGTGTACAGTTTTGGTCGCCTCATCTGAGGAAAGATGTTCTTGCCATGGAGGGGGTGCAGCGGCGATTCACCAGGCTGATACCAGGAATGGCGGGATTGACCTATGAGGAGAGACTATGTAGTTTAGGGATGTACACACTGGAGTTTAGAAGATTGAGAGGGGACCTCATAGAAGTGTATAAAATTCTGACAGGTCTAGACAGACTAGATGCAGAAGGGATGTTTCCCTTGGCGGGTGAGAACAGAACTAGAGGACATAATTTAAGGATAAGGGCTAAACCATTTAGGACAGAAATGAGGGGGAATTTCTTCACTCAGAGGGTGGTGAACCTGTGGAACTCATTGCCACAGAGGGCAGTGTACGCCAGCTCATTAAATATATTTAAGAGGGAATTAGATATATTTCTACAGGCAAAAGGGGTTAAGGGTTACGGAGAGAAGGCGGGGACGGGATACTGAATGGAGGATCAGCCATGATCTCATTAAATGGCGGAGCAGGCTCGAAGGGCCGGATGGCCTACTCCTGCTCCTATCTTCTATGTATCTATGTATGTATCGATGTATCTATGTATCTACATTATCCCATCAAACACTCCCATGGCAGGTACAGCACGGGTTCGATACAGAGTAAAGCTCCCTCTACACTGCCCCATCAAACACTCCCAGGGCAGGTACAGTACAGTTTAGATACAGAATAAAGCTCCCTCTACACTGTCGCATCAAAGTCTCCCAGTGCAGGTACAGCATGGGTTAGATAAAGAGTAAAGGTCCCTCTACTCTTACCCATCAAACACTCCCAGGGAAAGGTAAAGTAGAGGTTAGATACAGAGCAAACCGTCCTCTACACCGCCCCAAAAAACACTCCCAGGGCAGGTACAGCACGGCTTAGATACAAAGTAAAGTTCCCTCTACACTCTCCCATCACACACACTCAGGGCAGGTACAGCACGGGTTAGATGCAGAGTAAAGCTTCCTCTACAATGTAGCATCAAACACTCCCAGGGCAGGTACAGCACGGGTTAGATACAGAGTAAAGCTCCCTCTACACTGTCCCATCAAACACTCCCAGGGCAGGTACAGCACGGGTTAGATACAGAGTAAAGCTCCCTCTGCACAGTCCCATCAAACACTCCCAGGGCAGGTACAGCAGCTGTTAGATACAAAGTAAAGCTCCCTCCACACTGTCCCATCAAACTCTCGCAGGGCAGGTACAGTGCAGGTTAGATACAGAGTAAACCGCCCTCTACACTGCCCCAAAAAACACTGCCAGGGCAGGTACAGCACGGCTTAGATACAAAGTAAAGTTCCATCTACACTCTCCCATCCCACACACTCAGGGCAGGGACAACATGGGTTAGATGCAGAGTAAAGCTCCCTCTACAATGTAGCATCAAACACTCCCAGGGCAGGCACAGCACCACTTAGATACAGAGTAAAGCTCCCTCGACCCTGTCCCATCAAACACTCCCAGGGCAGGCACAGCACGGCTTAGATACAGAGTAAAGCTCCCTCTGCACAGTCCCATCAAACACTCCCAGGGCAGGTACAGCAGCTGTTAGATACAAAGTAAAGCTCCCTCCACACTGTCCCATCAAACTCTCGCAGGGCAGCTACAGTGCAGGTTAGATACAGAGTAAAGCTCCCTCTACACTGTCCCATCAAACACTCCCAGGGCAGGTACAGCAAGGGTTAGCTACAGAGTAAATCTCCCTCTGCACTGTCCCATTAAACACTCCCAGTGTAGGTACAGCACGGGTTAGATACAGAGTAAAGCTCCATCTACACTGTCCCATCAAACACTCCCAGTGCAGGCACAGCACCGGTTAGATTCAAAGTAAATTTCCCTCTACACTGTCCCATCAAACACTCCCAGGGCAGGTACAGTGCAGGTAAGATACAGGTTAAATCCCCCATCTTCACTGTCCAATCAAACACTCCCAGGCCAGGTATAGCACGGTTTAGATACAGAATAAAGCTCCATCTACACTGTCACATCAAACACTCCCAGGGCGGGTACAGCACTGGTAAGTTCCAAAGTAAAGCTCCCTCTACATTATCCCATCAAACACTCCCATGGCAGGTACAGCACGGGTTAGATACAAAAAAAAGCTGCCTCTACACTGTCCCATCAAACACTCCCAGGGCAGATACAGTGCAGTTTAGATACAGAATAAAGCTCCCTCTACACTGTCGCATCAAAGTCTCCCAGTGCAGGTACAGCATGGGTTAGATAAAGAGTAAAGGTCCCTCTACTCTTACCCATCAAACATTCTCATGGAAAGGTAAAGTAGAGGTTAGATACAGAGTAAACCGTCCTCTACACCGCCCCAAAAAACACTGCCAGGGGAGGTACAGCATGGCTTAGATACAAAGTAAAGTTCCCTCTACACTCTCCCATCACACACACTCAGGGCAGGGACAACATGGGTTAGATACAGAGTAAAGATCCCTCGACCCTGTCCCATCAAACACTCCCAGGGCAGGCACAGCACGGCTTACATACAGAGTAAAGCTCCATCTACACTGTCCCATCAAACACTCCCAGGGCAGGTACAGCATGGGTTCGATGCAGAGTAAAGCTCCCTCTACACTGTCCCATCAAACACTCCCAGGGCAGGTACAGCATGGGTTAGATGCAGAGTAAAGCTCCCTCTACACTGTCCCATCAAACACTCCCAGGGCAGGTACAGCACGGGTTAGATACAGAGTAAAGCTCCCTCTACACTGTCCCATCAAACACACCCAGGGCAAGTACAGCAGCTGTTAGATACAAAGTAAAGCTCATTCGACACTGTCCCATCAAACAGTCGCAGGGCAGGTACAGCACGGGTTAGATACAGAGTAAAGCTCCCTCTACACTGTCGCATCACAGTCTCCCAGTGCAGGTACAGCATGGGTGAGATAAAGAGTAAAGCTCCCTCTACTCTTAACCATCAAACACTCCCAGGGAAAGGTAAAGTACAGGTTAGATACAGAGTAAACCGCCCTCTACACTGCCCCAAAAAACACTGCCAGGGCAGGTACAGCACGGCTTAGATACAAAGAAAAGTTCCATCTACACTCTCCCATCACAAACAATCAGGGCAGGGACAACATGGGTTAGATGCAGAGTAAAGCTTCCTCTACAATGTAGCATCAAACACTCCCAGGGCAGGCACAGCACCACTTAGATACAGAGTAAAGCTCCCTCGACCCTGTCCCATCAAACACTCCCAGGGCAGACACATCACGGCTTAGATACAGAGTAAAGCTCCATCTACACTGTCCCATCAAACACTCCCAGGGCAGGTACAGCATGGGTTAGATACAGAGTAAAGCTCCCTCTACACTATCCCATCAAACACTCCCAGGGCAGCTACAGCACGGCTTAGATACAGAGTAAAGCTCCCTGTACACGGGCAACACGGTGGCATAGTGGTTAGCACTGGTGCCTCACAGTGCCAGGGACCCGGGTTCGAATCTGACCTCGGGTGACTGTCTGTGTGGAGTTTGCACATTCTCCCCGTGTCTGCGTGGGTTTCCTCCGGGTGCTCCGGTTTCCTCCCACAGTCCAAAAATGTGCGGGTTAGGTTGATTTGGCTATGATAAATTGACCCTTAGTGTTAGGGGGGGATTAAATACGTGGGGTTATGCGGATAGGATGGGATATGTCAGGGGGAATTAAATACGTGGGGTTACGGGGGTACGGGTGGGATATGTGTACTGTGGGGATTAAAGCAGGGACAGGGTACTGGATTTGGATGATCAGCCATGATCATATTGAATGGTGGAGCAGGCTCGACGGGCCGAATGGCCTACTCCTGCTCCTAGATTCTATGTTTCTATGTTACACTGTCCTATCAAACACTCCCAGGGCAGGTACAGCACGGATTAGATACAAAGTAAAGCTCCCTCCACACTGTCCCATCAAACTCTCACAGTGCAGGTTAGATACAGAGTAAAGCTCCCACTACACTGTCCCATCAAACACTCCCAGGGCAGGTACAGCACGGGTTAGCTACAGAGTAAAGCTCCCTCTACACTGTCCCATCAATCACTCCCAGGGTAGGTACAGCACGGGTTAGATGCAGTGTAAAGCTCCATCCTCACTGTCCCATCCAACACTCCCAGGGCAGGTACAGTGCAGGTAAGATACAGGTTAAATCCCCCATCTTCACTGTCAAATCAAACACTCCCAGGCCAGGTACAGCACTGGTAAGTTCCAAAGTAATGCTCCCTCTACATTATCCCATCAAACACTCCCAGGGCAGGTACAGCACAGTTTAGATACAGAATAAAGCCCCCTCTACACTGTCCCATCAAAGTCTCCCAGTGCAGGTACAGCATGGGTTAGATAAAGAGTAAAGCTCCCTCTACTCTTACCCATCAAACATTCCCAGGGAAAGGTAAAGTAGAGGTTAGATACAGAGTAAACTGACCTCTACACCGCCCCAAAAAACACTGGCAGGGGAGGTACAGCACGGCTTAGATACAAAGTAAAGTTCCATCTACACTCTCCCATCACACACACTCAGGGCAGGGACAACATGGGTTAGATGCAGAGTAAAGCTCCCTCTGCACTGTCCCATCAAACAGTACCAGGCCAGGTACAGCACGGTTTAGATATAGAGTAAAGCTCCCTCTACACTGTCCCATCAAACACTCCCAGGGCAGGTACAGCACAGGTTAGATACAGAGTAAACCGACCTCGACACTGCCCCAAAAAACACTGCCAGGGCAGGTACAGCACGGCTTAGATACAAAGTAAAGTTCCATCTACACTCTCCCATCAAACACTCCCAGGGCAGGTACAGCATGGGTTAGATACAGATTAAAGGTCCCTCTACACTGTCCCATCAAACACTCCCAGGGCAGGTACAGCATGGGTTAGATACAGAGTAAAGCTCCCTCTACACTGTCCCATCAAACACTCCCAGGGCAGGTACAGCAGCTGTTAGATACAAAGTAAAGCTCCCTCCACACTGTCCCATCAAACTCTCGCAGGGCAGGTACAGTGCAGGTTAGATACAGAGTAAACCGCCCTCTACACTGCCCCAAAAAACACTGCCAGGGCAGGTACAGCACGTCTTAGATACAAAGTAAAGTTCCATCTACCCTCTCCCATCACACACACTCAGGGCAGGGACAACATGGGTTAGATGCAGAGTAAAGCTCCCTCTACAATGTAGCATCAAACACTCCCAGAGCAGGCACAGTACCACTTAGATACAGAGTAAAGCTACCTCGACCCTGTCCCATCAAACACTCCCAGGGCAGGTACAGCACGGGTTAGATAACAGTGTAAATCTCACATTACACTGCCCCATAAAACACTCACAGGGCAGGTACAGTGCAGGTAAGATAGAGATTAAATTTCACCGTACACTGTCCAATCAAACACTCCCAGGCCAGGTATAGCACGGTTTAGATACAGAGTAAAGTACCATCTACACTGTCACATCAAACACTCCCAGGGCGGGTACAGCACGGCTTAGATACAGAGTAAAGCTCCATCTACACTGTCCCATCAAACACTCCCAGGGCAGGTACAGCACGGGTTAGATACAGAGTAAAGCTCCCTCTACACTGTCCTATCAAACACTCCCAGGGCAGGCACAGCAGCTGTTAGATACAGAGTAAAGCTCCCTCTACACTGTCCCATCAAACACTCCCAGGGCAGGTACAGCACGGGTTAGATACAAAGTAAAGCTCCCTCCACACTGACCCATCAAACTCTCGCAGGGCAGGTACAGTGCAGGTTAGATACAGAGTAAAGCTCCCACTACACTGTCCCATCAAACACTCCCAGGGCAGGTACAGCACGGGTTAGCTACAGAGTAAAGCTCCCTCTGCACTGTCCCATCAAACACTCCCAGTGTTGGTACAGCACGGGTTAGATACAGAGTAAAGCTCCATCTACACTGTCCCATCAAACACTCCCAGGGCAGGTACAGCATGGGTTAGATACAGAGTAAAGCTCCCTCTACACTATCCCATCAAACACTCCCAGGGCAGGTACAGCACGGTTTTGATACAGAGTAAAGGTCCCTCTACACTGTCCCATCAAACACTCCCAGGTCAGGTACAGCATGGGTTAGATGCAGAGTAAAGCCCCCTCTACACTGTCCCATCAAACACTCCCAGGGCAGGAACAGCAGCTGTTAGATGCAAAGTAAAGCTCCCTCCACACTGTCCCATTAAACACTCCCCGGGCAGGTACAGCACGGGTTAGATACAGAGTAAAGCTCCATCTTCACTGTCCCATCAAACACTCCCAGGGCAGGTACAGCACGGGTTAGATACAGGGTAAAGCTCCCTCTACACTGTCCCATCAAACACTCCCAGGGCAGGAACAGTGCAGGTAAGATACAGGTTAAATCCCCCATCTTCACTTTCCAATCAAACACTCCCAGGCCAGGTATAGCACGGTTTAGATACAGAATAAAGCTCCCTCTACATTATCCCATCAAACACTCCCATGGCAGGTACAGCACGGGTTAGATACAAAAAAAAGCTGCCTCTACACTGTCCCATCAAACACTCCCAGGGCAGGTACAGCACGGGTTCGATACAGAGTAAAGCTCCCTCTACACTGCCCCATCAAACACTCCCAGGGCAGGTACAGTACAGTTTAGATACAGAATAAAGCTCCCTCTACACTGTCGCATCAAAGTCTCCCAGTGCAGGTACAGCATGGGTTAGATAAAGAGTAAAGCTCCCTCTACACTGTCCCATCAAACACTCCCAGGGAAAGGTAAAGTAGAGGTTAGATACAGAGTAAACCGTCCTCTACACCGCCCCAAAAAACACTGCCAGGGGAGGTACAGCACGGCTTAGATACAAAGTAAAGTTCCCTCTACACTCTCCCATCACACACACTCAGGGCAGGTACAGCACGGGTTAGATGCAGAGTAAAGCTTCCTCTACAATGTAGCATCAAACACTCCCAGGGCAGGTACAGCACGGGTTAGATACGGAGTAAAGCTCCCTCTACACTGTCCCATCAAACACTCCCAGGGCAGGTACAGCACGGGTTAGATACAGAGTAAAGCTCCCTCTACAATGTAGCATCAAACACTCCCAGGGCAGGCACAGCACCACTTAGATACAGAGTAAAGCTCCCTCGACCCTGTCCCATCAAACACTCCCAGGGCAGGCACAGCACGGCTTAGATACAGAGTAAAGCTCCCTCTGCACAGTCCCATCAAACACTCCCAGGGCAGGTACAGCAGCTGTTAGATACAAAGTAAAGCTCCCTCCACACTGTCCCATCAAACTCTCGCAGGGCAGCTACAGTGCAGGTTAGATACAGAGTAAAGCTCCCTCTACACTGTCCCATCAAACACTCCCAGGACAGGTACAGCACGGGTTAGCTACAGAGTAAATCTCCCTCTGCACTGTCCCATTAAACACTCCCAGTGCAGGCACAGCACCGGTTAGATTCAAAGTAAATCTCCCTCTACACTGTCCCATCAAACACTCCCAGGGCAGGTACAGTGCAGGTAAGATACAGGTTAAATCCCCCATCTTCACTGTCCAATCAAACACTCCCCGGCCAGGTATAGCACGGTTTAGATACAGAATAAAGCTCCATCTACACTGTCACATCAAACACTCCCAGGGCGGGTACAGCACTGGTAAGTTCCAAAGTAAAGCTCCCTCTACATTATCCCATCAAACACTCCCATGGCAGGTACAGCACGGGTTAGATACAAAAAAAAGCTGCCTCTACACTGTCCCATCAAACACTCCCAGGGCAGATACAGTGCAGTTTAGATACAGAATAAAGCTCCCTCTACACTGTCGCATCAAAGTCTCCCAGTGCAGGTACAGCATGGGTTAGATAAAGAGTAAAGGTCCCTCTACTCTTACCCATCAAACATTCTCATGGAAAGGTAAAGTAGAGGTTAGATACAGAGTAAACCGTCCTCTACACCGCCCCAAAAAACACTGCCAGGGGAGGTACAGCATGGCTTAGATACAAAGTAAAGTTCCCTCTACACTCTCCCATCACACACACTCAGGGCAGGGACAACATGGGTTAGATACAGAGTAAAGATCCCTCGACCCTGTCCCATCAAACACTCCCAGGGCAGGCACAGCACGGCTTAGATACAGAGTAAAGCTCCATCTACACTGTCCCATCAAACACTCCCAGGGCAGGTACAGCATGGGTTCGATGCAGAGTAAAGCTCCCTCTACACTGTCCCATCAAACACTCCCAGGGCAGGTACAGCATGGGTTAGATGCAGAGTAAAGCTCCCTCTACACTGTCCCATCAAACACTCCCAGGGCAGGTACAGCACGGGTTAGATACAGAGTAAAGCTCCCCCTACACTGTCCCATCAAACACTCCCAGGGCAGGTACAGCACGGGTTAGATACAGAGTAAAGCTCCCTCTACACTGTCCCATCAAACAAACCCAGGGCAAGTACAGCAGCTGTTAGATACAAAGTAAAGCTCATTCGACACTGTCCCATCAAACAGTCGCAGGGCAGGTACAGCACGGGTTAGATACAGAGTAAAGCTCCCTCTACACTGTCGCATCACAGTCTCCCAGTGCAGGTACAGCATGGGTGAGATAAAGAGTAAAGCTCCCTCTACTCTTAACCATCAAACACTCCCAGGGAAAGGTAAAGTACAGGTTAGATACAGAGTAAACCGCCCTCTACACTGCCCCAAAAAACACTGCCAGGGCAGGTACAGCATGGCTTAGATACAAAGAAAAGTTCCATCTACACTCTCCCATCACAAACAATCAGGGCAGGGACAACATGGGTTAGATGCAGAGTAAAGCTTCCTCTACAATGTAGCATCAAACACTCCCAGGGCAGGCACAGCACCACTTAGATACAGAGTAAAGCTCCCTCGACCCTGTCCCATCAAACACTCCCAGGGCAGACACATCACGGCTTAGATACAGAGTAAAGCTCCATCTACACTGTCCCATCAAACACTCCCAGGGCAGGTACAGCATGGGTTAGATACAGAGTAAAGCTCCCTCTACACTATCCCATCAAACACTCCCAGGGCAGGTACAGCACGGCTTAAATACAGAGTAAAGCTCCCTCTACACGGGCAACATGGTGGCATAGTGGTTAGCACTGGTGCCTCACAGCGCCAGGGACCCGGGTTCAAATCTGACCTCGGGTGACTGTTTGGAGTTTGCACATTCTCCCCGTGTCTGCGTGGGTTTCCTCCGGGTGCTCCGGTTTCCTCCCACAGTCCAAAAATGTGCGGGTTAGGTTGATTTGGCTATGATAAATTGACCCTTAGTGTTAGGGGGGGATTAAATATGTGGGGTTATGGGGATAGGATGGGATATGTTAGGGGGAATTAAATACGTGGGGTTACGGGGGTAGGGTGGGATATGTGTACTGTGGGGATTAAAGCAGGGACAGGGTACTGGATTTGGATGATCAGCCATGATCATATTGAATGGTGGAGCAGGCTCGACGGGCCGAATGGCCTACTCCTGCTCCTAGATTCTATGTTTCTATGTTACACTGTCCTATCAAACACTCCCAGGGCAGGTACAGCAGCTGTTAGATACAAAGTAAAGCTCCCTCCACACTGTCCCATCAAACTCTCGCAGGGCAGGTACAGTGCAGGTTAGATACAGAGTAAACCTCCCTCGACACTGTCCCATCAAACACTCAAAGGCAGGGACAGCACGGATTAGATACAAAGTAAAGCTCCCTCCACACTGTCCCATCAAACTCTCACAGTGCAGGTTAGATACAGAGTAAAGCTCCCACTACACTGTCCCATCAAACACTCCCAGGGCAGGTACAGCACGGGTTAGCTACAGAGTAAAGCTCCCTCTACACTGTCCCATCAATCACTCCCAGGGTAGGTACAGCACGGGTTAGATGCAGTGTAAAGCTCCATCCTCACTGTCCCATCCAACACTCCCAGGGCAGGTACAGTGCAGGTAAGATACAGGTTAAATCCCCCATCTTCACTGTCAAATCAAACACTCCCAGGCCAGGTACAGCACTGGTAAGTTCCAAAGTAAAGCTCCCTCTACATTATCCCATCAAACACTCCCAGGGCAGGTACAGCACAGTTTAGATACAGAATAAAGCCCCCTCTACACTGTCCCATCAAAGTCTCCCAGTGCAGGTACAGCATGGGTTAGATAAAGAGTAAAGCTCCCTCTACTCTTACCCATCAAACATTCCCAGGGAAAGGTAAAGTAGAGGTTAGATACAGAGTAAACTGACCTCTACACCGCCCCAAAAAACACTGGCAGGGGAGGTACAGCACGGCTTAGATACAAAGTAAAGTTCCATCACACACACTCAGGGCAGGGACAACATGGGTTAGATGCAGAGTAAAGCTCCCTCTGCACTGTCCCATCAAACACTCCCAGGGCAGGCACAGCACGGCTTAGATACAGAGTAAAGCTCCCTCTACACTGTCCCATCAAACATTCCCAGGGCAGGGACAGCACGGGTTAGATACAGAGTAAAGCTCACTCTACACTGTCCCATCAAACACACCCAGGGCAGGTACAGCAGCTGTTAGATACAAAGTAAAGCTCCCTCGACACTGTCCCATCAAACAGTCGCAGGGCAGTTGCAGTGCAGGTTAGATACAGATTAAAGCTACTTCTACACTGACCCTTCAAACAGTACCAGGCCAGGTATAGCACGGTTTAGATATAGAGTAAAGCTCCCTCTACACTGTCCCATCAAACACTCCCAGGGCAGGTACAGCACAGGTTAGATACAGAGTAAACCGACCTCGACACTGCCCCAAAAAACACTGCCAGGGCAGGTACAGCACGGCTTAGATACAAAGTAAAGTTCCATCTACACTCTCCCATCAAACACTCCCAGGGCAGGTACAGCATGGGTTAGATACAGAGTAAAGCTCCCTCTACACTGTCCCATCAAACACTCCCAGGGCAGGTACAGCATGGGTTAGATACAGAGTAAAGCTCCCTCTACACTGTCCCATCAAACACTCCCAGGGCAGGTACAGCAGCTGTTAGATACAAAGTAAAGCTCCCTCCACACTGTCCCATCAAACTCTCGCAGGGCAGGTACAGTGCAGGTTAGATACAGAGTAAACCGCCCTCTACACTGCCCCAAAAAACACTGCCAGGGCAGGTACAGCACGTCTTAGATACAAAGTAAAGTTCCATCTACCCTCTCCCATCACACACACTCAGGGCAGGGACAACATGGGTTAGATGCAGAGTAAAGCTCCCTCTACAATGTAGCATCAAACACTCCCAGGGCAGGCACAGTACCACTTAGATACAGAGTAAAGCTCCCTCGACCCTGTCCCAAATCAAACACTCCCAGGGCAGGTACAGCACGGGTTAGATAACAGTGTAAATCTCACATTACACTGCCCCATAAAACACTCACAGGGCAGGTACAGTGCAGGTAAGATAGAGATTAAATTTCCCCGTACACTGTCCAATCAAACACTCCCAGGCCAGGTATAGCACGGTTTAGATACAGAGTAAAGTACCATCTACACTGTCACATCAAACACTCCAGGGCGGGTACAGCACGGCTTAGATACAGAGTAAAGCTCCATCTACACTGTCCCATCAAACACTCCCAGGGCAGGTACAGCACGGGTTAGCTACAGAGTAAAGCTCCCTCTACACTGTCCCATCAAACACTCCCAGGGCTGGTACAGCACGGGTTTGATACAGAGTAAAGCTCCCTCTTCACTGTCCCATCAAACACTCCCAGTGCAGGTACAGCACGGGTTAGATACAGAGTAAAGCTCCCTCTACACTGTCCCATCAAACACTCCCAGGGCAGGTACAGCACGGGTTAGATACAGAGTAAAGCTCCCTCTGCACTGTCCCATCAAACACTCCCAGGGCAGGTACACCACAGGTTAGATACAGAGTAAACCAACCTCGACACTGCCCCAAAAAACACTGCCAGGGCAGGTACAGCACGACCTAGATACAAAGTAAAGTTTCATCCACACTCTCCCATCAAACAATCCCAGGGCAGGTACAGCATGGGTTAGATACAGATTAAAGGTCCCTCTACACTGTCCCATCAAACACTCCCAGGGCAGCTACCGCATGGGTGAGATACAGAGTAAAGCTCCCTCCACACTGTCCCATCAAACACTCCCAGGGCAGGTACAGCAGCTGTTAGATACAAAGTAAAGCTCCCTCCACACTGTCCCATCAAACTCTCGCAGGGCAGGTACAGTGCAGGTTAGATACAGAGTAAACCGCCCTCTACACTGCCCCAAAAAACTCTGCCAGGGCAGGTACAGCACGTCTTAGATACAAAGTAAAGTTCCATCTACCTCTCCCATCACACACACTCAGGGCAGGGACAACATGGGTTAGATGCAGAGTAAAGCTCCCTCTACAATGTAGCATCAAACACTCCCAGGGCAGGCACAGTACCACTTAGATACAGAGTAAAGCTCCCTCGACCCTGTCCCAAATCAAACACTCCCAGGGCAGGTACAGCACGGGTTAGATAACAGTGTAAATCTCACATTACACTGCCCCATAAAACACTCACAGGGCAGGTACAGTGCAGGTAAGATAGAGATTAAATTTCCCCGTACACTGTCCAATCAAACACTCCCAGGCCAGGTTTAGCACGGTTTAGATACAGAGTAAAGTACCATCTACACTGTCACATCAAACACTCCCAGGGCGGGTACAGCACGGCTTAGATACAGAGTAAAGCTCCCTCTGCACTGTCCCATCAAACACTCCCAGTGTTGGTACAGCACGGGTTAGATACAGAGTAAAGCTCCATCTACACTGTCCCATCAAACACTCCCAGGGCAGGTACAGCATGGGTTAGATACAGAGTAAAGCTCCCTCTACACTATCCCATCAAACACTCCCAGGGCAGGTACAGCACGGCTTAGATACAGAGTAAAGGTCCCTCTACACTGTCCTATCAAACACTCCCAGGGCAGGTACAGCAGCTGTTAGATACAGAGTAAAGCTCCCTCTACACTGTCCCATCAAACACTCCCAGGGCAGGTACAGCACGGGTTAGATACAAAGTAAAGCTCCCTCCACACTGACCCATCAAACTCTCGCAGGGCAGGAACAGTGCAGGTTAGATACAGAGTAAAGCTCCCTCTGCACTGTCCCATCAAACACTCCCAGTGTTGGTACAGCACGGGTTAGATACAGAGTAAAGCTCCATCTTCACTGTCCCATCAAACACTCCCAGTGCAGGCACAGCACCGGTTAGATTCAAAGTAAATCTCCCTCTACACTGTCCCATCAAACACTCCCAGGGCAGGTACAGTGCAGGTAAGATACAGGTTAAATCCCCCATCTTCACTGTCCAATCAAACACTCCCAGGCCAGGTAAAGCACGGTTTAGATACAGAATAAAGCTCCATCTACACTGTCACATCAAACACTCCCAGGGCAGGTACAGCAGCTGTTAGATACAAAGTAAAGCTCCCTCCACACTGTCCCATCAAACTCTCGCAGGGCAGGTACAGTGCAGGTTAGATACAGAGTAAACCGCCCTCTACACTGCCCCAAAAAACACTGCCAGGGTAGGTACAGCACGGCTTAGATACAAAGTAAAGTTCCATCTACACTCTCCCATCCCACACACTCAGGGCAGGGACAACATGGGTTAGATGCAGAGTAAAGCTCCCTCTACAATGTAGCATCAAACACTCCCAGGGCAGGCACAGCACCACTTAGATACAGAGTAAAGCTCCCTCGACCCTGTCCCATCAAACACTCCCAGGGCAGGTACAGCACGGGTTTGATACAGAGTAAAGGTCCCTCTACACTGTCCTATCAAACACTCCCAGGGCAGGTACAGCAGCTGTTAGATACAGAGTAAAGCTCCCTCTACACTGTCCCATCAAACACTCACAGGGCAGGTACAGCACGGGTTAGATACAAAGTAAAGCTCCCTCAACACTGACCCATCAAACTCTCGCATGGCAGGTACAGTGCAGGTTAGATACAGAGTAAAGCTCCCACTACACTGTCCCATCAAACACTCCCAGGGCAGGTACAGCACGGGTTAGATACAGAGTAAAGCTCCCTCTGCACTGTCCCATCAAACACTCCCAGGGCAGGCACAGCACGGCTTAGATACAGAGTAAAGCTCCATCTACACTATCCCATCAAACACTCCCAGGGCAAGTACAGCATGGGTTAGATGCAGAGTAAAGCTCCCTCTACACTGTCCCATCAAACACTCCCAGGGCAGGTACAGCAGCTGTTAGATGCAAAGTAAAGCTACCTCCACACTGTCCCATTAAACACTCCCAGGGCAGGTACAGCATGGGTTAGATACAGAGTAAAGCTCCATCTTCACTGTCCCATCAAACACTCCCAGTTCAGGTCCAGCACTGATTAGATATAGAATAAAGCTCTCCCGAGACTGTCCAATCACACACACCCAGGGCAGGGACAGCACGGGTTAGATACAGTGTGAAGCTCTCTCTACACTGTCCCATCAATCACTCCAACGGCAGCTACAGCACGGGTTAGATACAGATTAAAGCTCCCTCTACACTGTCCCATCAAACACTCCCAGGCCAGGTACAGCACGGGTTAGATACAGATTAAAGCTCCCTCTACACTGTCCCATCAAACACTCCAAGGGCGGGTACAGCACGGGTTAAGTACAAAGCAAAGCTCCCTCTACACTGTCCCATCAAACACTCCCAGGGCAGGTGCAGCACAGGTTAGATATAGAGTAAAGCTCCCTCTACACTGTCCCATCAAACACTCCCAGGGCAGGTGCAGCACAGGTTAGATATAGAGTAAAGCTCCCTCTACACTGTCCCATCAAACACTCCTTGTGCAGGTACAAAAAGGGATAGATACACATGAACGCTCCCTCTACAATGTTCCATCCAACATCCCCAGGGTAGGCACAGCTTCGGTTAGATGCAGAGTAAAGCTCCCTCTACACTGTCCCATCAAACACTCCCAGGGCAGGTACAGCATGGGTTAGATGCAGAGTAAAGCTCCCTCTACACTGTCCCATCAAACACTCCCAGGGCAGGTGCAGCAGCTGTTAGATGCAAAGTAAAGCTCCCTCCACACTCTCCCATCACACACACTCAGGGCAGGTACAGCACGGGTTAGATGCAGAGTAAAGTTCCTCTACAATGTAGCATCAAACACTCCCAGGGCAGGTACAGCACGGGTTAGATACAGAGTAAAGCTCCCTCTACACTCTCCCATCACACACACTCAGGGCAGGTACAGCACGGGTTAGATGCAGAGTAAAGTTTCCTCTACAATGTAGCATCAAACACTCCCAGGGCAGGTACAGCACGGGTTAGATACAGAGTAAAGCTCCCTCTACACTGTCCCATCAAACACTCCCAGGGCAGGTACAGCACGGGTTAGATACAGAGTAAAGCTCCCTCTGCACTGTCCCATCAAACACTCCCAGGGCAGGTACAGCAGCTGTTAGATACAAAGTAAAGCTCCCTCCACACTGTCCCATCAAACTCTCGCAGGGCAGCTACAGTGCAGGTTAGATACAGAGTAAAGCTCCCTCTACACTGTCCCATCAAACACTCCCAGGGCAGGTACAGCACGGGTTAGCTACAGAGTAAAGCTCCCTCTGCACTGTCCCATTAAACACTCCCAGTGTAGGTACAGCACGGGTTAGATACAGAGTAAAGCTCCATCTACACTGTCCCATCAAACACTCCCAGTGCAGGCACAGCACGGTTAGATTCAAAGTAAAGCTCCCTCTACACTGTCCCATCAAACACTCCCAGGGCAGGTACAGTACAGGTAAGATACAGGTTAAATCCCCATCTTCACTGTCCAATCAAACACTCCCAGGCCAGGTATAGCACGGTTTAGATACAGAATAAAGCTCCATCTACTCTGTCACATCAAACACTCCCAGGGCGGGTACAACACTGGTAAGTTCCAAAGTAAAGCTCCCTCTACATTATCCCATCAAACACTCCCATGGCAGGTACAGCACGGGTTAGATACGAAAAAAAGCTGCCTCTACACTGTCCCATCAAACACTCCCAGGGCAGATACAGTGCAGTTTAGATACAGAATAAAGCTCCCTCTACACTGTCGCATCAAAGTCTCCCAGTGCAGGTACAGCATGGGTTAGATAAAGAGTAAAGGTCCCTCTACTCTTACCCATCAAACATTCTCATGGAAAGGTAAAGTAGAGGTTAGATACAGAGTAAACCGTCCTCTACACCGCCCCAAAAAACACTGCCAGGGGAGGTACAGCATGGCTTAGATACAAAGTAAAGTTCCCTCTACACTCTCCCATCACACACACTCAGGGCAGGGACAACATGGGTTAGATACAGAGTAAAGATCCCTCGACCCTGTCCCATCAAACACTCCCAGGGCAGGCACAGCACGGCTTACATACAGAGTAAAGCTCCATCTACACTGTCCCATCAAACACTCCCAGGGCAGGTACAGCATGGGTTCGATGCAGAGTAAAGCTGCCTCTACACTGTCCCATCAAACACTCCCAGGGCAGGTACAGCATGGGTTAGATGCAGAGTAAAGCTCCCTCTACACTGTCCCATCAAACACTCCCAGGGCAGGTACAGCACGGGTTCGATACAGAGTAAAGCTCCCTCTACACTGTCCCATCAAACACACCCAGGGCAAGTACAGCAGCTGTTAGATACAAAGTAAAGCTCATTCGACACTGTCCCATCAAACAGTCGCAGGGCAGGTACAGCACGGGTTAGATACAGAGTAAAGCTCCCTCTACACTTTACAATCAAACACACCCAGGACAGGTAAAACATGGGTTAGATACAGAGTAAAGCTCCATCTGCACTGTCCCATAAAACGCTCCCAGGGCAGGTAGAGAACGGGTTTGGGACAAAGTAAAGCTCCCTCTACACTTTACAATCAAACACTCCCAGGGCAGGTACAGCACGGGTTAGATACAGAGTAAAGCTCCTTCGACACTGTCCCATCAAATACTCCCAGGGCAGGTACAGCACGGGTTAGATACAGAGTAAAGCTCCCTCTACACTTTACAATCAAACACTCCCAGGGCAGGTACAGCACGGGTTAGATACAAAGTAAAGCTCCCTCTACACTGTCCCATCAAACACTCCCAGGGCAGGTACAGCACGGGTTAGATACAGAGTAAAGCTCCCTCTACACTGTCCCATCAAACATTCCCAGTTTATCTAATGTATCGGTTACATTTTAGATTAAAGCTCCCTCTGCGCACTCCAATCAATTTGGTTTGAGGCCTATGAATAGGGCTGAGGGAAAACTTTTGTCAGACGTTGTGTCTTGTTTTGGGGTAATGACAATGATCCATTCTTGAGAGGCAAGACAGAAGGTGGAAATAGGAGAGAGAGGCAGAGAGGGAGAGGATACAGGAAATCTCCACACACACATTTGTGATGTCACTATGTACGGTGACTTGTGGGAATCTTTCCCCATTCTGAACATGGATATCATCTTTACTTTATTCTCCTATAACTTAGAGAAATGTCTCAAAAACAATTGTTGCTGGAATCCGTTGAGACATTTGCATTTCTCTCTTTATTTCTGTTCTGCGTTGATGGGGAAAGATTTATTGTGTTTCTGTCACTCAATACTCTAATCTGGGACTTCCATTTCTGTGTTTATTTACATAAACGCCTCACTGGTTTCCATGAAGTGTTCATGGCAGCAAAACCACATCAACAAAGTCACTTATTGATTCGTTTCAACTCACAACAAGGGTTTATTTTAAGAATATTGACAGTTGGTACAAAATGAGTAGAAATATCTCGAACAGTGACATTGGATTCAGTTTTGTTCAATTAAAACAGATGTGATTTATAACAGAGGAAAAAATATTAAAATTAATAATTCAGTTCTGAAAGTTCTGCTGCCGAAATCAATGGGACATCTGTGAACAGGCTGGTGTTCCACTGGATGTCCATTTAGTGGAAGCTTCAACCCATTAAAATGTTGTCATTTAGAAAGAACTTGCATTTATATAGCGCCTTTCACTGCCTCAGGACGTCCCAAAGCGCTTTACAGACAATGAAGAACTTTGGAAATATAGTCACTGTTGTAAAGTAGGAAATGCTGCAGCCAATTTGCGCACAGCAAGCTCCCACAAACAGTAAGGCGATATTGACCAAAATATCTGTGTTTAGTGATTTTGTTGAGGGATAAATATTCAGCAACAAACCAGGGAGAACTCCACTGCTGTTATAGAGTCATAGATTGATACAGACATAACGGCACAGAAGGTGGCCATTCGGCATATCAAATCCCTCTACACTCTCCCATCCAACACTCCAAAGGCAGGTACAGCACACGTTAAATGCAGTGATGCTCCCTCAACAGTATAAGATCAAACACTCCCAGTTCAGGTCCAGCACTGATTAGATATAGAATAAAGCTCTCCCGAGACTGTCCAATCACACACACCCAGGGCAGGGACAGCACGGGTTAGATACAGTGTGAAGCTCTCTCTACACTGTCCCATCAATCACTCCAACGGCAGCTACAGCACGGGTTAGATACAGATTAAAGCTCCCTCTACACTGTCCCATCAAACACTCCCAGGCCAGGTACAGCACGGGTTAGATACAGATTAAAGCTCCCTCTACACTGTCCCATCAAACACTCCAAGGGCGGGTACAGCACGGGTTAAGTACAAAGCAAAGCTCCCTCTACACTGTCCCATCAAACACTCCCAGGGCAGGTGCAGCACAGGTTAGATATAGAGTAAAGCTCCCTCTACACTGTCCCATCAAACACTCCCAGGGCAGGTGCAGCACAGGTTAGATATAGAGTAAAGCTCCCTCTACACTGTCCCATCAAACACTCCTTGTGCAGGTACAAAAAGGGATAGATACACATGAACGCTCCCTCTACAATGTTCCATCCAACATTCCCAGGGTAGGCACAGCATCGGTTAGATACAGAGTAATGCTCCCTCTACACTGTCCCATCACACAATCCCAGGGCAGGTAAATCACAGGTTAGATACAGAGTAAATTTCCTTCTACACTGTCCCAACAAACACTGCCAGGACAGGCACAGCACGGATTAGATACAGAGTAAAGATCGCACTCCATTTTCCTATCAAACACTCCCAGGGCAGGTACAGCACGGGTTAGATACAAAGTAAAGCTCCCTCTGCGCAGTCCCATCAAACATTCCCAGGGAAGGTACTGCATGTGTTCAGACATAGGAATGCTCCCTCTAAACTGTCCCATCACCCATAGCCAGGGCAAGTACAGCACGGGTTAGTTGCAGAGCAAAGCTCACTCTAAACTGTCCCATCAAACACTCCCAGGGCAGGTTCTGCGCATGTTAGATACAGAGTAATGCTCCCTCTACACTGTCCCATCAAACACTCCCAGGGCAAGTACAGCATGTGTTAGATGCAGAATAAACCTCCCTCTACACTGATCCATAAAACACTCCCAGGGCAGGTACTGCACGGATTAGATACAGAGTAAAGCTTTCTTTACAATGTCCCATCAGACGCGCCCTGTGAAGGTACAACACGGATTAGATATAGAATAAGCTCCCTCAACACTGTCCCATCACACAGTCCCAGGGCAGGGACAGCACGGGTTAGCTACAGAATAAAGCTGCCTCTACGCTGTCCCAAAACACATTCAAAGGTCAGGGACAGCAGGGTTAGATACAGAGTAAATCTCGCTCTACACTTTCCCATCAACCACTCCCAGGGCAGGTGTAGAACAGGTTAGATACAGAGGATTGCTCCCTCTACACTGTCCCATCAAACATTCACTGGGCAGTTACAGCATGGGTTACATACAGAGTAAAGCTCACACGAAACTGTCCCATCAAACACTCCCAGGGCAGGTCCTGCACATTTTAGATGCAGAGTAAAGCTCCCTCTACACTTCCCCTCAGACACTCCCAGGGCAGGTACTGCACGGATTAGATACAGAGTAAAGCTCCCTCTACACTGTCCCATCAAACACTCCCAGTGCAGGCAGTGCATGGGTTATACACAGAGAAAAGCTCCCTCTACACTCTCCCATCACACAGTCCCAGGGCAGGGACAGCACGGGTTAGCTACAGAATAAAGCTGCCTCTACGCTGTCCCATCACACATTCTCAGGACAAGGACAGCAAGGGTTTGAAACAGAGTAAAACACCCTCTAAACTGCTCCAACAAAAACTCTCAGGGCAGGCACTGCAAGGGTGTTATGCAGAGTAAAGCTCCCTCTACACTGTCCCGTCAAAAACTCCCACGAAAGGTACAGCTCTGGTTAGATACAGAATGAAGCACCCTCTACACTGTCCCATCACACATTTGAGAGGTCGCACAACACCAGGGTATAGTCCAACAGTTTTATTTGAAATCACAAGCTTTCGGAGCTATCGATTTGCTCCTTCCTCAGGTGAAGTAAATTAGATACAGAATCACCAAAGCATATATAGATAGAAAACAAAGCATGTGTACTTTACAATTGCAGACCAATAAATTAAATCATCCTGACTATCTGCCGAGGTGTGATAAAGTTAATTAAGTCAGCCAGGAAGGTACCACATCAAAGACATAGCAAGATACAACTGAGACAATGAGGTGTAGTCGCAGGGGTTCTAACGTGTCAAAAGCTGCCGTCTGTATGTAAAACGAAAAGCTTTAACATTTTTTTACTTTTTTACTGGGAAAATTTTTACTTTTTTACTGGGAATCACATCTGTGAACAAGCTAACGACGACTCGAGTCCGGATCACGTCATGTATCGTGACATAAACCCAAGATCCCGATTGAGACCGTCTTCATGAGTGCGGAACTTGGCTATCAGTTTCTGCTCGATGATTTTGCGTTGTCGTGTGTTTCTAAGGTTGCCTTGGAGAACGCTTACCCGCAGATCCGAGGCTGAATGTCCTTGACTGCTGAAGTGTTCCCCGACTGGGAGGTAACAATCCTGCCTGGCGATTGTTGCGCGGTGCTCGTTCATACGTTGTCTCAGTGTCTGCATGGTCTCGCCGATGTACCATGCTGCGGTGCATTCTTTCCTGCAACGTATGAGGTAGACAACGTTGGCCGAGTCACATGAGTATGTACCATGTACCTGGTGGGTAGTGTCCTCACGTGTGATGGTGGTATCTGTGTTGATGATCTGGCATGTCTTGCAGAGTTTGCCATGGCAGGGTTGTGTGGTGTCGTGGTCGCTGTTATCCTGAAAGCTGGGTAATTTGCTGCGAACGATGGTACTTCTGAGGTTAGGCGGCTGTTTGAAGGCAAGTAGTGGAGGCGTGGGGATGGCCTTAGCGAGGTGTTTGTCGTCATCGATGACATGTTGAAGGCTGCGAAGAACATGGCGTAGTTTCTCCGCTCCGGGGAAGTACTGGACGACGTAGGGTACCCTGTTGGTTGTGTCCCGTGTTTGCCTTCTGAGGAGGTCTATGCGATTTTTCGCTGTGGCCCGTCGGAACTGTCGATCGATGAGTCGAGCGTCATATCCCGTTCTTACGAGGGCGTTTTTCAGCGTCCGTAGGTGTCCATCGCGTTCCTCCTCGTCTGAGCAGATCCTGTGTATTCGCAGGGCTTGTCCATAGGGGATGGCTTCTTTAACATGGTTAGGGTGGAAGCTGGAGAAGTGGAGCATCGTGAGGTTGTCCGTGGGCTTGCGGTAGAGTGAAGTGCTGAGGTGTCCGTCTTTGATGGAGATTCGTGTGTCCAGGAATGAGACCGATTCTGAGGAGTAGTCCATGGTGAGTTTGATGGTGGGATGGAACTTGTTTATGTTATCGTGTAATCTTTTCAGTGATCCTTCGCCATGGGTCCAAAGGAAGAAAATGTCGTCGATGTATCTGGTGTACAGCGTTGGCTGGAGGTCCTGTGCAGCGAAGAAGTCTTGCTCGAACTTGTGCATGAAGATGTTGGCGTATTGGGGTGCGAATTTGGTCCCCATGGCTGTTCCGTGTGTTTGGGTAAAAAAATGGTTGTCGAAGGTGAAGACATTGTGGTCAAGGATGAAGCGGATGAGTTGTAGGATGGCGTCTGGAGATTGGCTGTTGTTGATGTTGAGTACTGAGGCTGTTGCAGCGATGCCGTCATCGTGGGGGATACTGGTGTAGAGTGCCGATACGTCCATCGTGGCAAGGAGTGTTCCTGGTTCAACTGGTCCGTGGGTGCTGAGTTTCTGTAAGAAGTCTGTAGTGTCGCGACAGAAGCTGGGGGTTCCCTGTACGATGGGTTTCAGAAAGCACTCGACGTATCCAGAGAGGTTCTCACACAGGGTTCCATTGCCTGATACGATAGGACGTCCGGGTGTGTTGGCTTTGTGTATCTTTGGGAGGCAGTAGAAGTCTCCCACGCGGGGAGTACGTGGGATGAGAGCGCGTAGGATGTTTTGAAGGTCTGGATCGAAGGTCTTGATCAGTCTATTGAGTTGGCGGGTGTGTTCTTTGGTCGGATCTGCGGGTAGCTGTCTGTAGTGTTCCTGGTTGTCCAGTTGTCGGTATGCTTCTTTACAATAGTCCGTTCTGTTCTGTATGACGATGGCTCCTCCTTTGTCCGCTGGTTTGATGACAATGTTGCGGTTGGTCTTGAGAGCGTGGATGGCGTTGCGTTGTGCTCGGGTGACATTCTGGACTGTCTTGTGAGTGCGGCTGATGAATCTGGCGTTGATGCATCTCCTGACAGCTTGAGCATACATGTCAAGCTTGGGGCAGCGACCCTCCGGAGGGGTCCAGTTTGACTCTTTTTTCTTCGGTTGCTGCACTGCGAGTCCCTCTGTCTGCTGTTAAAGAAGCCATCCCCTATGGACAAGCCCTGCAAATACACAGGATCTGCTCAGACGAGGAGGAACGCGATGGACACCT